>MDUD01007141.1:0-11414 GCA_002216565.1 Crithidia mellificae | reverse complement strand
ACTGCGCAGCTACTCTGTGGAGCTGCATCACCGCTTGCTGGAGCTCAGCAAATGTGGCTCGTGCGTCTCCCGCGCAGCCACTCTCAGCGCAAGCGTCCTCAACGCCAGCTAGCAAACGCCTCTGCTCATCCTCAGTGCGCGGTGCGCCACTCACCTGGCTCAACGCATCGGTTGCCTGGTTGCTTGCGCCTCGACTGCGCGTGGGGGAAACTTTCGTCTGTTCTTGGCGCATCAGTTGCTGCTCCGCAATCGTCGACTTAAACTTCACAAGTGTGTTAAGCAATGCTTCAAAGTTGCGCAGGAGCGTCTTCATTTCCACCGACACCGTCTGGTCCGGCTGCACCGGCGGTGTGGCACACTTGGGTTGCGTGCTCGATTGTTGTTTTTCGTAGAGGAGTGGCGTCGTCGTGCGGGGCAGCGTTCGCCACTTTTCAAGAGACGGCGCCGCTGCGTTATTATTATTGACTTCGTTCATCCTCAAAGCAGCATCGTGGTCTTCCGAAACTAGCGCTCGATTCACATCGCAGCAGCGCCCCACTAGCGCCTGCGACACCCCACGGTGCACGTCGTACCACCTCGACATCCCGATTTTGTCAGGGGCTGACAGCGCTGGCGAAGCAGTGTCCGTAGATGCAGCTTCTGAGTCTGAATGTTGGTCGTTTTTGATCCGGCTCGTCTCACACGGTGTTTCAAGCTGCTGTGAGCTCCATTGGCGGTACCACAGCAAAAGGCCGTCTTCGAGCTCCTCTTCGGACTTGACATGCAACTCTTCCTGATTCGCCAGTGTGGAAGCTTCCCCACGGGTGTTCACGTTCTCGGCGTGTGCTGTTAACTGAGCCACTACCGCAACCGTCTTCTCTACCGACGCCATCAGATCTGCAGGATGCAGCGTTGGGAGCTGAATTGGGCTGCGCAGCCACGCGAGGGCCTGTCGAGAAATTTCCACTGTCGCCACCGTATCCGGGGCTTTCGACGATGCGTCTTCCACGGCCAAATGCGTGACGACAAGCCGCACTGTGTCGCTGCTTCTCGCCGCTGCTGCTGCTGCTAAGTCGCCCAGAGCAGTGGCATCATCTCCAGAAGACGCTTTGTGATTTCGCGCTGTGCGTTCGAATGCACTTGCCAGCGCCTCAAGCAAGCCACTCCGTGCAACAGCCTCGATGCCCAGCCGCTCTAGTGATGCCGCGACAACCCAGTTGTCACTTTGCAGTGTCGTGAAGTTTTTTGCATAGGTAATGTGATCACGCAGCAACCGGCGCAGCGCCGTACAGTCTTGCTTAGCGTTTGCTGGGTAGTCGAGAGATGCGTGGGTCTTGCGGCCCGTTAACGTTGACGCGCTCCTTTTCGGAGGGTCGGCAGTCGGCTTTGCAGGCGTTTCCTTGTTCTCTTTGATTCGCCTCTGGTGAGCCTCAGATTGCACGTGTGTTGGAGGGGCACGCACCGCGGATGGCTTTTTCTCGCCCGATGAACTCTGTGCGCTCCACTGCGTCATCACTTCCTCTTCTTGCACCTGACCAGCTGTATTGTGGCGCGCCTGCGGCGTGGTGCTTTGACCAGGTGGAAGCTGCGTTTTGTCGCTCCGCAGAGAAGTAAGACGCAAAGAGGAATCCGTTGCAGGACTCGTATTGTTTTTGTAGTTGGCGTGGCCGTGCTTTGCAGAGCTGCCTCGATGCTCGTTTGTGCGAGAGTCAGTAAGCTTGGAGGATGAGGGTGACGGCGAGGCTGGAGCACGAACGCTCGCAGAGGCAGAACCTGTGGAATGATAACGCAATAAATTTTTCCTGTTGCCTCGTCGATTCTCGTTCTTGTTTGTATTCTGTTGTTGCTGTTCTTGTTGATGCGGCTGCGCGGGTGCCCCCCGGCGGTGAGAAAATCGTTTAGATGCTGCTTTGCTAAATGATGACGAGGGGCCTTCCGTGTCGTGAAAAGCAGATGCTGCCGAAAGCGGTTGCGGCACATCATCAGGCGCAGTTTTATTGTTGCTATGAGGTTGCTCTGCGGTTGTGTATGCTCTTACTAGGCGCAACGACGAGCTTTCTAACCGGAGGTGGCGTCGCTGAAAGCAGCCTTTATCGGCTTGACCGGATGATGTGAGAAAGCAATGAGGCTTGGTTCTATCCAAACCGGAGAGTGCCAACGCAGATGCCGCATTCAAGCGCAACGTTGGTATTAGCAGCAAAGCCGACTGGCTCCTAATGAAACTAGTGAAGCACTGAATCACTCTTCGATTGTCAACACCAAACTTCGCCTGAATATTTCTCTGCACCAGCATCACAAAGTGCGCAAGCTGTTCGGATGAATTGCACTGAATCGTGTATGCACTGCTTGCTGTTTCCGTTTGCTGCATCTTCTGGCATTCTTCGGAACACTTTTTCGTTTGCAAGGAAGCTGGCGCCTTGTGAGTGTAACTTGTGGATAGCAGCGGCGCAGGCCGCGAGGCACCTTGTGAGGTGGCTGTCAAAGTAAGCCCTTGCCGTCTTCGCATCGCTTTGGTAATTAAACACTTTGCACAAAATCCAGTTCGACAAAAATGCTAACTTTGAGTATATTTAATGAGGTCAAATGACGGTCGCTCTTTTAAGAAAAATAAAATTGAAAAATATATGTAAGTTGGTATCTGTGTGTATGCTACTAGTAAAAACGGCTGTGAAGAGGGACCAGTTTTTGTGTATTTGTGTGCAGGTAGCGTACGCAGATGGTCTCACAAAACTCAACCGAACGCGCTTGAGTCAGCAAGTGACGTTTTCTGTTTATAAAAGCGCGTCGTACCACTGAGGAAGACCTACCATAAATAATTATCGAGATGATGGGCAAGAGAAGAAGTTAAATTAAAAGCACTTGAATGCGTCAACAAATTAAAGTAAGTCGGCGCGCGCTTGTATACTCAGAAGAAAAGACTTGCTGTCTCTATATTGAGCATGCAACGCCATGTATTGTACTTGTTGATATCCTACCACAAATAAAGCCACTACGCTCTTCATGTTACTTGGAGCAGAAAATCTTAAAAAAAAACGCCGCTTTTTGCTTTTCAACAGCGGCTAGACTTGCATACAAAGGAACGCATCTGCTACGCTGCAAAAATCTTTGTCAGGGAAAACAAAAAATCATCTTCTTTTGAGCTTTTTTATCTGATCCGTTAAAAATATGTAACAACTCATGCACCCGCCGTTTTCAAAACGCGCACCCATTCATTCATCGAATAAATAAATGAATTGACCCAGGAGAACAATGAAAAAAAAGGTGATGGTAGAAGAGAGCAAGAAAGCTGGTGGTTGAGACTTTGACAGTCACTGCAAACCTGACGCGAAAAAGCTCGTGATCTCTCATCGTTAGAAAGGGAGAATATTGAAGAAGAGAGAGAGAAAAAGCACTTTAGCACACCTCTTCTGTTCACCGAGATCAACTCATTAAAAAAAAGGAGTGATGAATTGTGAAAAACCTCTGGCCATTCTATGCTTCTGTTAAAGCAAGTAATGAAAGGAGGCGGAAATCACCTTAGATCGGTCCATCCTTTCCCCTGGCCCAAAACTTGGCAAAGTACGCCCACGAATTCAGCAGCAGAGACACCGCCTTGCCCTCCGCGCTGTTAATTTGGTCCTCTGTCAACGAATTCAGCGCTTGCCACGCCTCCTGTTCCACCTCCTTCTTGTTGGCCCCGGCTCCGCCACTCTGATGCGTCTTCTTCAACTTGTTCACCCGCATGGCAACATCTAGCGCAGTCTCAGTCGCTGACGCGCCGCCGGCTGGGGTGGACGGTGGCGGCGGCGGCGGCGGTGTTGTCGTGGTGGACGATGCGTTTTCGCGCATCACACGTGAAGCCTGCACGTAAAGCCGCCGCGAGCTGCAGAGGGCGGACACATTCTGGCAGTCCACAACAATGCGCTGGACGTGAAATGTATTGCCGGTGGTGGTGGCAAAGCGGGAAGCGTGAATGGGGGCGATGGAGCGATCGGCCGTGCTTGCGGACAGCAGCGAGTGCGTTGCGGCGCTCGAGAGGCTCGCCAGCGCAGGAGCAGCGAGCTTGCGAAGCATGACGCAATTTCACTGTCCAGGACGCAAGATAAAAAAAGGTCTAAACCTTCTTTTTTTTCTGATACAGTGCAAAAATTAGATGCACTAATTTTATATAATCAAAGAGGCAAGGAGTTGTGAACAACAATTTAAAGGAAGAGGTGGTCAACGGAAAGGAAAACGGGGAGTAGAGTGTAAAAAGCGTCAAGATCCATAGCATGTAAAACTGGAACTGGTGTTCAATACCAGTGATTTCTTTTTTTCGAAAAGAAAAAGAAGAGCAAGCACTGTTTGTAAAAGAGCTATCAAGTCCCTTTTTTTTTATGCACATAGCAGCTTGACTAATTAAAACTTCATGCGGAAGCATCGATTTCACTCATGCAAAGCTCGAATGTATTCTTTCATCGCGATTCAGGTTGCGTGGCATAGTACTTTCGTCCTCTCATGCAAATAACACTGTGTGTTTAAGCGCTGTAAACAGAAAAAGCGTGTTGAAAGCTTCGAGAACGCGTGAGCATCGGCTCTTGCTCACAACTTACCACAGCTATTTATTTTTCAGTTAGTTTGGGTTCAATAAAAGTGGTGTCAAGCACCAAATAAAGATCTGAATAAGTTTCAAAAACTGGAAACAAATGTTCTGATAACAATCTGCATACTTTGAAGCATACGCCACGGAGCCAAAAAGACTCGCCTTACCTTTTCAGATCGCACGCACTCTATGTAAAAAGCATCAATACGCTTTCAAGACAACTCTATTCTCTCGGCCACCAGCAAGCATCACAAAAAATCAAATCGAACCCTTGAAAAAAAAAGGGCCAAAGAAAACCAAGTACATTCGTGAGTTTCGTGTTTTGTGATGCACCACAAAAAGAAAAAAACTGCTAGACAAGGCGAGTCAAAATAAACGAGAAATAGGCACAAAGTTAAGCAGGTACTTTAAAGTTTTTCTTAGATATACCTCAAACGCTTTGATGAGATAGCACAACCTTACACGTACGCCTCAATGCACTTCAGAATATCGTCACACTCGGAGCGAAGGTTCTGCGCCAGGCGGCGGCGCGTCTCCTCTGACGTTCCGGCGATCGGCATAAACTCGGAGATGCGCACGACCGACATGCGCAGGCGATCCGCGTCCTCGCCGCCCATGGAGTTCGGGTTTGCTTCCTCCTTCACGCGCAGCCGCATCACAACCGGGCGATTCATGCGGCCCTGCGCGAGTTTCGCAATGTAGAGAGGGTCCTCCGCGGCACGCCGCTTCAGCTCCGCCGCCTCCATCCCAAAGAACTCCACGCCAGCCTCGTTGAAGAGCGTCAGCCACGCCTGGGAGACGTTGTCCGTGACTTGAATGGAAACAAGGTAGCGCTGCGTCGGCACCACGGTGGCGTCGCACTTCTCGCAGCGGTAGCGGTCGCCCTGAGCGCCCTCCTCCGTCACCTTCTTGTTGCACGTCGGGCACGCGTCGTACCACTGGGCGTCCTGCTTGAAGTAGATGGGCACGCAGCGCACCTCCACGTACTCTGGCTTGGGGCCGCGGCCGATGCCTTCGGACTGGATCTCGTCCAGGTACTTGCGTCCGCGGAAGCCCTCGCCGCCGGAGCCGCCATTCGCGCCGAGGCCTTGCGAGGAGAGCGAGACCACGTTTGCGCCACCAGTGGAGACGTACCAGGTCGACAGCTTCTTGACGTCCGGCAGATCAGCCGGGTTGACGTCGATCTTTGTCTGAAAAGTCGACGACAAGGTGACCCCGTCGAAGCTGCCGACCTTCAGCTGCCGGAGCGCCACCACCGTCCCCACCGGGTAGTTCCACGCCTTCGCCTCGTCATTCCAGAACGTCGTCTCAATGGCGGCCGTCATGTCGCCCATCTTCACGTTGCGCTTCAGCAGTTCGCGTCCGGTGGACTTCTGCGTGATCGAGGTGATCTCGTCCACCTTCAGCACGACACCGAGAACGTCCACGAGGGAGCCGACCTCGCGCTGCTTCAGCAGCTCAATGGGCACGAAGTTGTAGCGCTGCATCGGCAGCGCCGCCGTCGACGAGTCCTGTCGCGCCAGCATAATCTCCGACGCGCGGTCGAAGGTGAGCTCGTAGTCGTTGTTCACGTTGCTGAAACGGCGGTTCGCGTTCTTGACCTGGCCGCCGCTGAAGTAGTACACCTGGCCATTCACCACGAGCGGCTCAAAGGTGTCCACCGCGTCATTGAAGACGGTGGCGCGGATGGCCGCCGACTCATCGATCAGGGTGAAGGAAAAGAGCTTGCCCTGCGATGTGGGCTTGTTCCAGGTGCGGATGTCGCTCTTGTCCGCCACACGAGCCCGGATCCACCACTTCCCACCGAGAAACGGGGTGAGGGAGTCGATGGGCTGAATCTGATGCGCACCAGGCTGCTGCATTGTTGCGATTTAAAATAGTTAAAAAGGGTTTCCGATGAACGGAAAAGACGGGAAGAGAAAAAAAAGGAGATTGATATGAAAGTGGCTATTAGAAAACTTGTCGAACAGTGTGACGGAGAAATAGCTACCGAGCAAGGGAGAAAGAAAGAGAGAAAAAGTGTGAAAAAGAAGAGGATAGGGAAATGTGTATGGAGGTTTGCAATCGCAGGAAGTAATACTTGGATGGAAGAGGAACAGAGACTATAGCGTCACAATGCTGCTCAGTGTTCTATGTTTGCGGGGAAGTCTGCGGTTAATGTCCGATTTTTCTTTTCTGTTATGTCAAATAGGCTGATGAAAAGCTTCTATGCTTCTGTTGAGTATGCTTGCGTTAATATTTGCTAAAATGCTAGCAGAAAAACGTTTGTCGTTGTTCTTGCTGTGTATGAATTGTATGTTTAAAGCTCTGTATGTTTGTGGAAACCAGCAAAAAAAAAGTGTTGCTATTTTTTATCTACACAAAACAGTTACAGAGGCGAAAAGACAAAGTTGTTGAAACGAAAACAGTAAAGCAAAGTGAAATTATGGACAACATGGTTAGCACCGGTTTTTCCCCCTTTCTTTCCTACGCACTCAAAGAGAAAGCTGCACCAGATTGACAACCTCAGTTCGCCATGAAAACAAGGTTTTGTCGTTTCGTTGACTTTACTCCTTGAGCGCCATCAGACGAAGAATAACAATACGGCCTGTGCAAATTCGACTAAAGGGTAAAAGAAAGTGTAGTTAAATAAGTTTTAACCATTAGTTTTATACGAAACGTAGTGAAACTGTGTGTAGTACGTTCTGCACAACACATCAGCAGCAAAAAAAGCCGGGAAACAAAAAAGTTAGGCAGGGCATCTTCAGCACATTGAGAACTTAAAAAGAAACATATGGCGGAACTCAATTTTGAAGCAGACTGCGGCATGAAACACAAAGACGCACTACGATCCATCCTCATTTTCTTCCTCGTCTTCATCGTCGTCGTCGCCTTCGCTGCTCTCCTCACTGGAGCTCTCTTCAGGGGCGAAGAGTTGCAGCAGATCCGCGGTGCGTAACCGCCCATCACCGTCACCACCGCTAGTTGTAGCCCCGCCCTCGCCAAAGCAGTACCCGCTCAACAGACGCTTTCGCTCGCACAGCTGGCTGATGTTTTGCTCAATCGTACCATCCGCAATTAACTTCGTCACGGTGACGGGCTTCGTCTGGCCAATGCGGTGAATGCGATTGAGCGCCTGCTCTTCCGTGCCAGGATTCCACGAAGGGTCCATTAGGAAGCAGTGATTTGCACAGGTAAGATTGAGCCCAACGCCGCAGCTACTCGTGGTGGCGAGCAGCACACGCGGCGAATCGGGCTGGGCTGCGTCGGCGAAGCGGTCAAGCAGCACCTGCTTCTGCTTCATGGTGAGGGAGCCACTGTAAAGCGCACACGTGATGCCGCTCTCCTCCAGGTAGTGCTGGGCGTAGTGCAGGTACGTTACGAAGGCGCTGAACACAACTACCTTGTCCTCTCGCGGCAAGCCAGCGACGGTGTCGATCAGATACTGCGTTTTGGAGCTCAGTTGCAAGCCCCAGTTTGCAAAGTTTGTCAGGTCCAAATCAGCCGGCACCACAGGCGGAGGCTCGACTGATTCCGCGCCATTTGTTCCGTCCCTCTTCGCTCCATGCGCTGATGTCCCACGAGCAGCATCACTAGTGCCGCTGTTGCTCCTCCCTGCCAACGCTGCGTTGCCCGCATTCACGGCGGCTGAATGCTGCGCCGAATTCAGCAGCTCCACCGGCACGAGCAGCAGCTCCGACTGCTTCGACACGCGCTTGCACAGCGGACACTTCTTCGTCGCCTCCAGCGCGTGTCGGATGCACTCCTCGCAGAAGACGTGGGCACACGGCAGGATGGCAGGGCGGTTGACCGTGTCAAGGCAAATGATGCACTCGCGCTCCTCCAGCTTCTGCTGCCGGATCTCCCCTACCAGTTCACGCACGAACTCGCTGGCTTTAATGGTGCGCAGGCGCCGCAGCACAACGCTCTCGATGAATTGATCCAGCGCACGGGCCGTCTGCAGCTCCGCCTCGCGCTCTCGCTGCTGCCTCTCTCGCTGCGCCTGCAGAAGCGCGTTCAGCTGCGGATTGCCGCTCCCTGGTCCAGCGGCACCATTTGCGTGTGGCAAAGCGTCTGTACGCATGGCGCCTCCTACACCCTGTGGGCCGGCTGCAGCGGAGACAGCTGTAATATCAGTGGGAGTGCCATTGCTGCTCGAGAGACGCTGACACTTCCGTAACGCAGCCACCACGATGTACGGGTGCAGGCAGGTCTGTCGACACCGCACTAGCATCTCAAAAGCCGTTGTAAACGTGGCGAGGGGGCTGTAGGACGTGACCGCCTCTCGCTGCCGCAGCTCGCTCAGCTTCGCCGTCGCCTTGGAGTGGATGGCGCGGTAGAACTGCGTCTCCGCGCGCGACAAGGCAACGGTGTGCGTGATGACCTTCTTCGGTGGAAGGTCCAGGATGGGCTTGCCGCCGACGAGAGAGTCCGGGGTGCGGCGCAGCAGGATGGAGCGGAAGAGAATACTCAGCGCGGTGACGGGGCGTGGGTGGCGGGGGTCGAGGTTGTAGTAGCGGACGATCTCGTCATTCCACCACTGCAGCACGCTAAAGTGCGGCACCTCGAGAAAGCGGAGGAGCGGGTAGAGGTCGTTGAGGCTGTTCTGCACAGGTGTCGCCGTCACCGCCCACTTGCACACGCCGGACAGCCGCAGACACGCACGGCTCTGGCGGGTGCGCATGTTTCGAATGTAATGTGCCTCGTCGAGGATCACGCGGGCCCAGCGGATCATGAAGAGCTTTCCCACCTCCGTCTGCAGATGCCGGTCCACGTCGTATGCCCCGCTTCCGTTCTCATCCAACTCCTCGGCGTAGTCGTACGGATCAGCGGCGAAAATCGAGAGCCCGCTGCGGTCCACCGTGGACGGGTGCGACACCGACACCGGCGGCTGCTCGTGCGTCAGCGTCTGATAGGTGGTGAGGACGTAGTCGTAGCTCTGGGCGACCTGGAAGAGGGTCTGGCGTCGCTTGCGGGCACCGTAGTAGACAAGAATGCGCAGTGGCGCCGTTGCCGGTCGCTCCACACAGCGCTGAATCTCCGCCACCCACTGTGAGAGGAGAGAGGTTGGGCAGACAATGAGGGTGGCGGTCGACTCCACCAGAGAGCCGGTGACGCGGTCAATCGTCGGCGCCCGGGCGGCCTCGCAGAGCGCGATGAGCGTGCGCGTTTTGCCCAGGCCCATGTAGTCTGCAAAGACACCCCCGCGCACGGTGTGGGACATATCCTTCGTGGTGGTGGTGGTCAGAGTGGGAGACGAGGCAGAGCCGTTTGAGAGCGCCTGCGCCGACGACGACGGTACAGACCATGCACTCGTGCTAGAAGTGTTCAGCTTCCTTCGCTCTTTTGGGCTTTCAACGCTCACCTCCTTGACGGAGTGTGCTGACTTACCGATGTCTTCTTCCTCGTCCTCATCGAGCAGGTTGATCTCGTCTCGTGAGGTCTGCTGCTGCTCGCGCGACAGGAGCCACGAGAGCGCCTGCAGCTGAAACGGGCGCAGCTCCGCGCGTGCTCGCATCGACGCTGGGGCGGAAGCCAGGGGCAGCTCGTCGAATCGCACGGACTGCAGTGTTTCCAAGAAGCGCACGAGCTCGCGGTGGTCGAGTGCGGCGTGCTGAGTCGACTGCTGGTCATCCCAGTCCGAGTCGTGATCGCTCGCGTCGGATGATGAGTCCTCGTCGCTCTCACTACTACTACTACTATCGCTGCTGCTGCTGCTGCTCCCAGACAAGTCCGTGCGACGGTTCGTGTCGTTGTTTCCTCGACTGACGGCCACGGGTGAGATGGAAAGTGCTCCGCGCGTCGTAGCCTGCAGAGCTGGTGGACGCTGCCGCGGATCTGCGAGGTAGGACGCCGCTGCTGCAGACACGAGGTGGCTCTCACCGCTTGCGGTGAAGCCGAAAGGAGCCGAGGAGGCTGCAGAGGAAGAAATTGGGTGTGAAGGAGCAGAGGAAAAGCCCTGTGCCCTGCCGCGACCGACACTTCCGCTTAAGCCTGGCAGGGCAACGGACGGCACCACGGCAGACGCCGCCGCACTTGGCGTCAAAGACGATGGTGGTTTTGTGCCGTCAAAGCCGTTGCGTTCATTCGCGATTGAACCTTTGACAGATACACCATCAGTCATGGAGGGTGTAGACGACGCAACAGCAGCACCTGCCAGGGAGCCGGGGGAGGGCAGCGGCCCTTCGCAGATCTCGCACGTCTGACGTGACGATGGGTTGAGAAATGTGCAGCGCGGGCACGACACCTCGTTTGGCCCGGCGACCACCAGCGGCTCCTTCCCACGGTGAAAACGCTCTTCGTCGCGGCTGCCAGTCGGTTGGCGCAAAACGCCTGAATTACCTGGCATTGACGCCGCAGTGTGGGAAGGGTGTGTCGATAGTACTGCCGTCCCCGGCCGCGGACCTTCCACGCGGTGGCGGCGACGGTGGCAGAGCGCGCAGCTGAGCATGTCAGGTGAGTTCTCCGCGTTACAGCGGACACACCACCACGCCTCTGCAGCTCCGCTGTGACGCGCCACTGCCGTTGTTGATGCTGCAGCTGCTGCTGTGCCGGGTGTCTGCGAGGTGCCGTTAGCATTCATCGGCCCCGCACCGTGCGAAAACGAAGGCTGCCCACTACACTCGCGCTGCTGATCCCGCTGCTCGTCGCTTGGCATTAGACTTTGGGCCTCGTTTTGTCGTGGTCGACGCCGCGAGGAGCGCACGGTGGATGGACTGGCGACGGCGCTGCTGCTGCTGTGTTGAGCTGAAGCATCAGTAGGGGCAGCAGTGGCAGGCGTGGAGCCTGTAGAGGTGTTGTGGCGAGTCCGTTGACTCTCAATGCCCGAGTCGATCGACGGAGAGGTAAAGCGGTCCAGACTGGCTAAGAAAGCATCGACATCGTCCATGGTTTC
>MDUD01007138.1:0-15165 GCA_002216565.1 Crithidia mellificae | reverse complement strand
GCTGCTGCTGCTGCTGCTTTCCTTGACGGACGTAAGACGCGTTGGCTGCTGGTGCGGTGCTCGCGTTTGCGGAAGTTGTACGCGCGGCAGAGGTGAAGCCGTCCCGACTCGCAGGCAGCGCACGGCCGTGGATGTCGCGCACGTGTGTGGGCGACGGAGATGCCGCCATGTCCACCTTGCCGTGGCGTTGCTCGTAGTCTGTCATCCTGATGTCGTCTGAGGAAAATTTAAACGTATTTAGAGAGAAAAAGGTCAAAAACAAAAAGAAACAGAATTGTGTTGCTTATTTACAAGGCTTCGAAAAGTTTTTTTTTGTGTGTGTGCACACAGCAGTTACCTTCTTTTCTTGCGCAAAAACGGTGGAAATCTAAAGTTCCAACTCAAGAAATGCCAAAATTTGATGTTCTGATTGGTAAAGAGACCCAAATGTCGCGTTTCTTTGCCGTAAAGCAACGTCGACCTGCTAAGAGAAAAAGATAGCGAGCTTCCTATGCAACAAAATAAAGGATGAGAAATTGAGTTCAGCAAAAAAAAAACTCGAAGGAAATTAAAGGAAAAAAAAAGAGAAAGGAAGTTTAAAAAAAAAACATGCCACGGTCTACTTGACACATCCACGCTAGTCCGTAAGTGCCACAAAGCTCTCAATCAGCACAGTCCTTTCAACGGCGTCTTGAGCGGGAAACCCCGGCAAGAATACTTGAGTCTAATGTGTGTATGACGCTGCGCGATACACACTAAAAATAGATTTTTATTGTTTTATTAAACAAAATATTATTTTTTTTTTAGCTTTCCTTTTCAATAATAATAGATAAACATGTGTGTCACTGAAGACACACGCAACAAATCAGGCGCCACAATCAAATCTGCAAGACGAGCCACGCCCGCGTTTACGACTACTTCAATTCTGCCCGCGATCAAGTAAAATTCGCTCGTAGTCGGCCGCGGGCGGAATTTTCGTCGTAAGCGGCGGCCCGTTCCACAAGTCCTCCGCACTGGTAATGTGCTCCCAGCTGTACGCCGGCCGAGCGCGGCCAAACGCTGAACCGCCTTGCGCCTCCGCTTCCTCCTCCTCTCCCTCGACCACCCCATTCGTCGACCCCGCGGGTGCAGCACCTGTAGCTGTCGCCTCCCGCTCCTTCGTGTACTGACGCACAAGGGCGGAAAAGGGAGGGAAGAAGGCGGACGTGAAGACAGGGGAAGGTGAGGAGGCGGAAGATGTCATTGGACGCGCAGAGGTGGCTGCAGATGCTGCTTGTCCTTGCGCTTGTGTGGGCGGCTGTTGTTGTTGTGGTGGTGGTGGTGGTGGTGCACGCAGGTACACAGGATCATAGAAGCCGAAGCGCGGCACCTCGCCTCTGCGATAGCGCTCACGGAAAGCGTCGCTGCACCACTCCGGCAAGCCGTCAGTTGAAGAGAGCTGAACGGCAGGTGACGTGCTCAATCCCGGCTGCGGCGGCTGTTGCTCCGATGACGTTGAATCACTCATTCTCTTCTCAGATAAAGTAAGGTGGTGTAATGCGCTACAAAATAATAGTTGAAGAATGGGTGCGAAAGACTGAACGCGTTGGACGCAGAAGACGAGTACGGAGAAAAAGAATGGTCGTGAAAGTAAATTCAAAAAACGACAAGCGGATTTGTGGTGCAAGCAGCAACTTGAGCAGCAGATTCATCTTCCTAATTTAAATATCCTGTACATAACATTTGAGCATTAAGCGGAGGAACCCTCAAAGAGAAAAAAAAGCCTTCGATAATCTAGTCCGTTGCAAGAAGAACTTCAGAACTCTTCGTCAAAATCTGAAACTGGCAAAAAAAAAAGTTTGTTTTTATTCTGATTGTAAAGTGGCAATTGTAACAAGGAATATGTACATAAGAGATCTAGAAAAAGAAGAACAGTGTAGCGTTTAGCTCAAGACAAATGATGCGCACAACTCTCGTCCAGTAAAATCTACCTGTGCCTCCCAACACGGTTTGCGGCTGCTGCAAAAAAACAGTGTGCTTATGTTTTGCCTTTGTTTTTGTTTGCCGAAAACGTAACGCCGGTAGGACACGCAGTTTTCTTGATAAAAGAAATCGCAACGCTTAAATGTCATCTGCGTCCGCTTCAGCAACGTCCGCCGGCAGTGAGAGCAAGCCTTGCACGTTCGTGAGCAGCTTTGCGACCAAGTCTGCAATCTGACTCGCGCTGCTGCTTGCTTCTGCGGCACAGGCACGGTCGTTTTCCTCCTCCTCTGCCACGCCACTGGCCGCCGTGCACGCTGCTTGCAGCCGCTGCTTTCGCAGCCGTGCCTTCTCCAGCGCGGCAGCCTGGGCGATCGTGTCATCTCTAGTGTACCGCGAGGTGTACGACAGCATCATCTTCAGCAGCGCCGGATCCCCCACCACGCGGCACGGCGATGCCGCCGTCAGGTTCAGCAGCACGCCGCAGCAGTTGTACACGATGCGCAGGTCCTCGTGGCCGAGGAAGAGGACGATCACCTCATCACATCGGTTCGTCTCCATCCAGTCGCGGCCCGTGTTTGTGTAGCTGATGTTGCCGAGAATGCGGGTGGCCTCCACGGTGGCTTCGACGTTGTCCTCGAAGAGGTACGCGGCGAGAGAGAAGCAGAGCGCGTCGCAGATCGTGGGAAGCCACGTCGCACGAGCAGCAGCAGCTGCAGCAGCGCCGCTTGCATCGCCGTAGTGAAATTCGCTCTCAAGCCCCGCAAGCCGCGCGGCGGTCGCATCAGCACTGCCCTCCAGCGGCTCGAGCTGGTTGAAGAAGTAGGAGAGGTTGCTAAGGCACATGAGAACGTAGACGGCGGTGGCTTGCGTGGCCGTCACCGCAGCCGGTGAGAGAGGAGAAACAGAGGAGGATGCCGCTGTTAACTCACGAAGACGTTCAAGTAGACTGACCAGCAGCGGTGTCACTGTCTCCACAAGGTGCAGGGAGCACTTGGGCGACATAGCAGCGATGCCGAGCACCCAAACAATCGACTGCAAGACAGGCGTGGGCGGCAACGGTGAGGTAGGTCCTAAGATCGCACCGGCCTCATTTTTGCTGCTGCTGCTGCTGTTGCTGGAGAGGTAACGTTGCGCGAGGACTTCCAGGATGTGCGTCATGGCTGGAGTGGCCAGGTGCTCCTGCAGAGCTTCGCGACTCTCCGCCACCCGCGCCACCACACCACACAGACGAGATACGAGGAGGTCAATGGTGGAGCTGGAGGTTTCCGCTTTCGGGTGAAGCCGCATCTGAGTCAGCAGCGCGTGCGCCGCCGCATCAAGCAGCGCTGAGCCGCTGTTCTGCATCTCCAGCAGGCACTCGTCATCGAAGCTGAGCTTCACCAGCGCGCGAGCTGCCGACTCCACCGTGCGGCTCTGTCTGCCGCACAGCTGAAGAATTGTTGTCAACGTTGTAAGGACACCGCTGCGCCGCAGTGCCTCCGCATGGTGTTGCGCCAGTAAGCGGTACAACGACCCGATTGCCGGCAGAAGCGAAGCTGCGTCGTCAGGGAGTGAAGCATCTGTTGTGCCGTGCTGCTGCTGCTGTTGCTGCTGTTGGGTAAGAGCGTGCGCGTTAAGCCCGTTGAGCACCTCAAGCAGACCCAGTGACAAAAGGTGGGTTGTGAAAGCTTTAAGCGAGTTCGCAGAAAACGATGCTGGCTGGCCGGCCCTCTCACCGCCGCCGCCGCCGCCGCTGCTGCTGCCGTGCCGCAGCATGTTCAGCGGGGAGCCTTGAGGGATCAGACTGCTGTTAACGGGTGAGTGTGAGCCTGGGCGGCTTGTCGTGCGCTGTCCGATTCGTTGCAGAGAGGCGGTGGACGACATTAACGATGCGGATGCCACGCGCTGCTGCGGCTGATGCTGCGTCCCGCTCGCAGACGCCAACTCCCTCACACCCGCGTCCTCTGTCAAACCGCGTCCGCGAATAAGGTCACCATCCGCTTGTGGGTCTGCCGCGGCAGCCAGCGCCGCCTCCTCGCAGCAGCAGGTGATAATTTCCAGAATCCGCTGAATCCAATCCCGCTTCGTGGCGTCGGCGGTGCCAGCCGCGCTCCTGTACGTCTGAGTCAACACACTCAGCACCTCCACCAGCACGTCGATAACCTGCGACTCCTGCACAATCCACTCTGCCACGCCACACTCCGCAATGGTGTGCAGGGATGTAAGGAGAGCCTGAAACGAAATCGGCTCCGCCACCAAGGACGGTGCCGGGTAGCCGCGCAGCATGACGGCAGCCGCCAACAGCGCGACCTCCGCGTAGTTGAGCGGCACCGAAGAGGACAAAGACCGGCTACGCTCCCGTCCTCTCCCTTCCACTTCTCCACTCACAGCATGATTGTGGCTGCTGGAGAAGCACAGCGAAGCTGTTGACGAGTCTTGCCCTTCTTCCGTGGCGTCGCCGTTGAGCAAAGCGTAGTTGTCGATGGCACTGTGCAGGGCTGCACCGGTGGGCCAGTGTTGGCAGAAGTGCAGGAGGGTGGACTGAAGGCACGCCGTGGCAGCGGCGGTCAAGGCGTGGGGCGCTGCAGTGACTGCCGCGGTGGGTGGCGGCGTGGCAAGCCACACCTTCAGTTGACCTAACAGCGTGACACAGTCCAACAAACCTTCCTCCCCACGCTGCTGTGCGGCTGCGTAGCGCGTAGCAAAGGTATCTGCGTCTACCACGGCGTGCGTACGCGCAGCGTGAAGCCCCGCAGCCTCCATCGAGGGGCCCGCGGCGACGTGGCCGCCATGACTGGGGTGGCTGTGGGCACGTACGTCGATTTGGGATGACAGACTCGCCTGCGGCAGCGTCAGCGTAGACGAGCTGGACACCAGCGGAGAACCCCCGGCGGCACCACTCAACGTGGTTGTGGCACTGCTAGCTGGCGACGCAGCGGCAGCAGGCATGGGAGCAAGTCGACCACCCGCAGGCAGGCGCCGGCGCAGGCGGGGTTCGAGGCTGTGTGGGGGCTGCCGTGGAAGATTTGCCGCACCCCCTCCAGCAGCGCCACCAGACGCCAGGACGCCGCTCGTACCAGCGGTAAAAGCAGCACTGTTGGCGCCGTAACTGTCCAGCGGCGTTTCAGGGCGGATCGGGTCCTGCACCGCTGCACGGGCGTCTCGCAGAAGTCGCACAACGCGGCTGCTGGCGCCAGAGGCGACGATGCCGCCGCCACCGCTGCTAGTCGAAGCGCTTGCTGTGCCTCGCGTTGTACCCCCGCTGCCACCTGTGCGGGCAGGCGGTGGCGATGGAACGCGGCCACCGTGCGTCTGCGGCGAGGTCAGCGAGATCGACGATGACAAGGCCCCTACAGCAGGTGTTGTGACATAAATGGCAGACTTCGTGGCAGCAGCGGGTGCAATTTCAGAGGAAAACGCACTGGGGGCATTCGGCACCGTGTGATAGTGCTCCGGCAGCGGCTCGTAATCCGGCGCAGGACGACGCGACGCGGTGGTGGCAAAGTTCGTGGACGGCTGCGGTGGACGGCGCTGCGAGGAGCCGCGGGTTTTGGCTCCACCGGGCGCGTGCGACACAGCAGCAGAAACGGCAGAGGCAGAAGTCGCATTTGTGTTGGATGGGCGTCGATTGCTGCTGTTGTGACCGAGACCCTTGTTAGCGGTGGAGGAGCTCCGCTTCGCTGCAGGAGCGCCAGAAATGGGACTGCTGAACAGTATGAGCTCCTGGGTGTGTAGGGCGGTGCGCGGGGGCACGGCAGGTCCTGGCGGCCGCCGTAGGGGCCGCTTCGGTGGCATCTACACTAAACTGACACCTGGAAGAGAACTTTAATACGTTTTTTTGTTTGTGTTTTCTCTATTCTCTTACAAAATTGACGAAAAATGAGTGTGACCTATAAAGCTGCGTGTGTACGATAAAGCAAAATGGTGAAAGAACAGTTGGAAATAGAGGTGTAAGTGCATTAAATGTTGACAAAAGATAGGCAAAAACGCTTTTCTTTTGACGACAACTTATTATGCGCTCAGACACCTTTTCTTAAAAGAGAACAGAGTTTGATCTGGCGTTTCTAATTAAATTGGAGTTGGAGCCATTGAAGCACTTCATTTGTGCCTGCACGCGAAGCTGTATAACACGGGTCGTAACAGGCGACTCCAAAAGCAACGCTTATACCAATGCCTCTTCTTTTGCAAAAAACGCTTTTCAGTTCCACAATGTATACGAGATAAATGACAACAACGACAACACAAGCTGGAGCAGCCAAGAAAAAAAAAGGTGAGATGCGAGATGCAACAGCTAAAGCAAGAAAAAAGAATGAGAATAAAGGCCTACAAAATCTCATGGTCCAAAGCAGGAAAGCGTTGACAAGGCAGGTGCAGAAAAACAGATGCGAGAAAAAAAAAAGAGAGAGAAGCAAGAGACGCAACCAAAAATAAAGGCAAGGAGCTTTGAGCCAAAAACGCTACCCTCAAACCAAAAAAAAAGGACTTGAGAAAAATAGGAAATGATCGAATTCAAGCACAACAAAAGAAAGGTCTCAGTTGGCAAGCTGGGCGTTGCAGTTCGTGTTACTGTAGAGACGCACCAGATACTTGTCCGTCGCGGCCCCCTCGGAACTGACGACGAGCAAGTACGGTGTCTTGCCCTCCAGCTCCACCAGCGGTGTCGCCACACCACCAAACGAGTAGCCATCCGACGAGCAGACCAGCTCCATCGACGAGTTGTCGCGCACGCGGAAGAGGCTCAGGTTTGTTGCCGGTGCCTTCGCCGGCTGCCCTTTCGCCTCCGCATCCGCCATATCCATCAGCACGAAGAGGCGGCTTAAGAACGTGCCGCGTGTGGGCAGCATCACCTGCACCTTGCTGTTGTTGAAGAACGGGTCCTCTTTGCGAATCACCGCCCCGGGCTTCATGAGGGACACGCTCAGCCGCGGACCCTCCGCCCGCAGGCCCCCACGCACCAGCGTCTCCTGCAGACCGTGCCCTTCCTCGGGAATCTCCGTCAGCGTGTGCGGCTGCGTCGTCTCCACCGTGATGTCGTACTGCCCCGGGGCACCCTTGTCCCACAGCGAGGGGATTAAGGTGTAGTCCCCGGCCGGCAAGACGGGCAGCAGCATCTGCGGGGTCTGAGCACGCCGCACTGCACTCGACCACCGCTTGACGTAGTCGCCCAAGTAAGCCGCGGCCTCCAGCACGTAGTCCCGCACCTCCGCATCCGCCGGACCGCTGAGCGCCGCCTTCGCCTGCCGCGCCAGATGCGTCAGCCGCGGCACGAAGCTGCTGAACTGCGAGGCGCAGCGCAGCACGTCGGAGACGATGTCCGCCAGCAGGTCCTTCAGCCGTGCCGCCGCCGGGCTGCTGGCCTTCCGAATGGCCGACGACCTCGGCCCCAGCACACAGGTGACGGTGATGGACTTGGCGCCGCTGGTGGTCTCGTCCGGCGGCGGCGTGGCGGCCAGCGAAGCCCCGCCAAGGCTGGAGGCGACCTGGAAGAGGTTTGCCACGGTGCAGTCGAGCTCGACGGGTTTGCCGTTCACGCTGAACTGCGTCGCTCGCGGGGCGGCCGCGTAGCCCTTCTTCATCACGTTGAGCAGCAGCACACTCACGATGTCACTCTCCTCGACGTCGTAGACGACAAGCGACTCCGTCTTGCGGTCCTCGGTGACAACGCTCACGAGCACCTTCTTCGCCTGCTTCCACTTCAGCTTGCCAAGCGTGCGGTAACGGTCGTAGCAGACGCAGAAGGGCAGCGCGCTATCGACGACGGCGCCGCCAAAGGCGTACCGCACACTCTCCAGCACCAGCTCCCCTTCTTTCGACCCATTCCCCACGCGGCCGTCGAAGCTGATCAGCTTCCGCGCCTTCGCCGCGTCGACGCCGCCGTTGTCGCTGTTTGCGCGCGGCCGAACGAGCTGAATAGCGCAGGAGCTCTCCGTTCCACTCACGGCAAGGCGCAGCGAGATGTGCGAGGGCTGGTCCAGGTGCAGGCGGTACTGCGGGTTGAAGCTGTAGGTGGCGGCGTCGGTGCGGCCGCCGCAGCTCTTGCCCTTCACCCACGCCCCGGTCAGCCGCGTCGTCGACTTCAGCGTCGCGTTGGGGATCATGTGCATGTAGACGCCCGCGTTCGGGTTGCCCGCCGTGGCGTTTGCGCTCGCCAGCAGCGAGTTCGCGTCCTCGGTGGCGCTGCCGTAGTTCGTCTGCAGCCGCGGCAACCGCATCTGCTCCAGCTCGGTGTGGAGGGTGACGGTAAAGTTAAAAGGTTGCTGCACCTTGGAGGAGGTGCGAGAGACCACGACAACAAGGTTGCTCGTGCCGGCGGGACAGTCAAAGCTGAAGGTGCGCGCCGACGACGCGCGATAGACGACGTCGTTCAGCGGCTCCACCCCGCCCTCGAAATCCGCGTTGGAGGCGAGGCGGCGGCAGTAGCACATTTCCAGAGAGCACTTCCCGCCCAGGTGCTGTGCCACGGAGGGGTAGTCCGTTACATCGTACACCTTCAGCGCGAGGTACGGCGTGGTCTCGTCGTTTTTATCGTACTGCCGGCCGAACTCCGCCACATCGGTGATGTGCCGCGACAGAATGAGGTGCATGCGTGTCCGCCGTGGTGCGTCCACGACGCCGATGTGCAGCTGCGGCATGAGCGCGGTGCTCTTTGTGTAGTCGAAGGTGCCGTGGCAGGCGATCCGAATTGGGCGGCGCGGCTTGCCCTCCGCCGTGCGGTAGAGCATGTACGGGTTCCAGCTGAGGCTGCACTGGTCGAAGCACTGCACAAGGTCCTCGTAGGCAATGCAGAAGCACCCCATGTCCTCCTGCTCCCGCGTCAGCTCGAACCCCTTCCGAACATCCATGCTGATCTCACTCGTGTCGTGCTTGCCGAACTTGCCGAGCCACTCCTGCTTGCCCCACGGGTTGCGCAGCAGCAGAACGCGCTCTTTTTCAATCTCCTGCATGTCGAGCACCGCGTACGCGTGACCGGTGGCGAGGCCCAGCTTCACGGCGGACGGGGGCATGTCAGCAGCCGTGCTCACCGTGAAGAGCAGTGCACCAGACTTGAAGTTCTGGTACAGCCGCGTCCACTGAAACTCCTCGTCGAACTCTGGCTTGCCAAAGAGCGTCGAGTCGGGCAGCCACCCGCTCAGCTTGTACAGGTCCGTGTAGCTCACGCTGCCTGGAAAGTCGTAGGTGCCGCCGCAGATCTTCACAAAGGCCTTCTCCATCAGCGAGACCCACAGCTCGCTGGGGTCGGTGCTGCTCGTGCACAGAAAGCGCTTGGAGTGCGGACGCACAGGGAGGCGATCGTCAATGGTGACAATGCGGGTAATGCCGTTAATGAGCATCTTCACGCAGTACTTGCCCTTTGGGTTGATGATCGGGTTGCCGTCGCGGTCCTGAGGGTAGATGACGTTGCTGATGATCTTCGCGTTGGGGAAGCGCTTCTGGTAGCTGGCACAGATCATCAAGCTGCACACGAGCGAGCAGTCACCAACGACGCTCTGCTGGATGTGCAGCGGGTCGGCGTCGCGGACGATCGTGTAGTCGAGCCCCTGCTGCTGGTAATCCGCAAAGTGCAGCAGCTTGGCACCGGCGCTGACCTGCTTGGGGCACAGCTTCGGTGTGAAGGCGTCCTCCCAGACTCCCTCGCACGGCATGAAGATGTTCTCGGCGCCGTAGCCCTCCTGCAGATCATCCCACAAGGGCAGCAGGATGGTGCTCGTAATCCCGCTCTTGCGCAGCAGCTCCATCTCCCCTGGCAGGATTGGGTTGTCCTGCAAGAAGCGTGGCGGGTAGCGATCGTAGTACTTCTGCCGCATAAACTTCAGCGTCTCGGCAATCTCCTTGAAGTTGCCCGGGTTGTTGCGCTCGCGGCTGCCCTGCGTGTAGGCGTGCTGCAGCACATCCACCGCCCGCTTCAGCTCGCCTTGGCGGCTGAGGGCAATGGCGATTTCGATGGCTTTGTAAACCATCTCTGATGTCCGCGGTGCGAAGTGGGCAGCCGCGCCGAACGGCTTCGACGGCGGGGGCAGACCACCGCTGCTGTTGTTGTTGTTCCCAGCCGGGGGAGGGGACACAGGGGGTCCACCAGCGCCGCCGTTGCTGTTGCTGTTGTTATTGTGAATTGCAGGCAGGTTAGGTGCGCCAGGAGTGGCAATGCCTGGCCCTGGTGTGCCATTCACCGAAGGTTGCGAGCGGCCAGACGACGACGACGGCGGACGCGGGTGCTGCGAGCCCGGGGTGTTGGTGCCGCTGCTGCTGTTTTTGCTGCTTGCAGGCCGCGGCCCCGCGCCGAAAGGGTCTGTCGTGTTGATCTTGATTGCATCCAGCATGGCAAGATCATCGTCGATGCCCGCTGCCTGCCCGGCATTGTTCTGCGCGGGCGGAGGGGTGCGACCGTGATCAGCCCCGTAGATCCCGCCACGCGGCGAGGCTTGGTTGCTGACATTCGACGACGCCGGCGTGGAGGCGTGCCGGCCGGGTGAGCCGGCAGGAGAGGAGGCGTGTGTGGCGCCGCCCGCCGTGGCGGCTCCGCGTCCACCGCCGGGGAAGGCCGCGGCGTGGGCGGCCTGCGCTTCCCGGTTGAGCGTGCGCAGCCGCTGAATGCGCTTCGCCACGTCGCTCATGTAGTTCATCAGCGACTGCCGCTCCGCGTCGGACATGTTCCGGTCCTGCAGGGCTTGGCGGAAGACAAAGATGGCTTTTGTGTAGCATTCCTCCGCCTCCACGTAGTGGCCGTTTGTGTCGAGCTGCACCGCGTTCTGCATCCACATGGTGGCCTCGGCGGAGAAAGAGGACGGCATGTTGTGTAGAGTGGTGGTCAATTTCTTTTCTTTTTTGTTTTCTTTGATCCACAATTACAAATTGAAAATTCTTCTGTAGAAAGGCGATTCAGACAGAGGTGTGTTGCTCTCTTAAAAGGGTGTTGGCAGTAAGTAAGAAGAACGCAAAAAAGGGAGGCTTAGCAGCGACTGGAACAAAAGCTTGAGATGCAGAATTCTTAGTAAGGAAGCGGCAAGGACACTAAATGTACTTAACAGATGTGGCGGTCGGAAGCAGAAAGAAAAAAAAAGAGGAGATGAAAGAGAACCTGATTCTGTTAGTATAGGCTTGTGGGGCAAAAAAAAAAGGAGCTTAGGCACGTCACCTAGTCTGCAGTGTATCTGGTGAAGAAGGCAAATCAAAGTTTAAGTTAAATGGCAAGGTACAATAGAGAGAAAGGAAGAGAGAGGTGAGAAGACGAGCTTAGGAGAAGAAACGACTTAGTAAAAGGAACGGCGAGACAATATACTGGAGGAAAAGAGAGACGAGGGGAGCAACGAAAAAAGAAAGAGAAGCTAAAACAGAAAAACGGATAGAAAAATAGCTATTTTCAGAAAGTGGTGAGGAAAGCGAATTGTTTCACAAGAAAATAGTGGCCAAAGATAATCGTAAATGAACACGTCAATTCGACAGATAAACAAAAGCTGAAACAAGAGATAGAGAGAAGAAAGAGAGAGAAGATATGTTTGCTGATAGTGTTTGCTAGAAAGAAACTTGTGCGTTAACCAAGAGTGATCACGCTGGTTTTCACTAGATGTGTGCAAAGGAAAAGTTCAAAAAGAGGGAGACAGATTATGAATTGGTGAAGAGGTATCGATCAGTTCGCACTGTTGAGCGGAGGGGCAGTGTGTAGAAAAAAAAACGTTGTCACTCAGGATTTTGAGGCTGCAATGGCAGCTCGCAGATCGGCTTTTGAGGCATTACGTTTTACATTTAGAATCAATGGTTTCTACATTAGGTAAATCCTACGTGTGCTCTATTAAACTTGTTTCTCTTGTATTTGCATTGTATGATACGAGAGAGTAAAATGACATTTATTGTTTTTTTTTCAAGATGAAAGCGCGCTCAGCAAGTTTGTCTTCAGCAGAATAATTACAATACAAAAAAAAAACGTGATGTTTAAACAGTAGCAGTTGTGGTCTGACAAACTCATCCTGCTCAAGGTGTCAATAGCAATGAATACAGTGTGTATGCACTTCACTAGCCGAAAAAGAATAACCTTTATTGAAAAAGCAATCCAGCACCACCGCTGCTGCTGCTACTGCTGCTCCCAGTGTCGCCGTCACCTGAAGCATTTGCAGACATGTTCGCTGCAAAGATGCCCCACTGGAAGGTGTCCTGAAACGGCGCGATGACCCACAAAGAGCTGGACGCGGGCAGGCAGAACACTAAGGCAACCGTCGCCGCCACAAAGAGGCTCGCAGCCCACAGGCCGTACAGTTTGGCGTGCGCCACATACCAGCGGATGACATCGCTCTCGTGCTGGTAGTGACTAAAGAAAATGTACAGGGCCCCCCACAGCCACGGCAGGCCAAGGAAGCCGGCGCGGAAGTACCACCGGCACGTCGTCTCCGCCGTTTCAATCGTGAACGGACCGCGGACCAGCATAAGAGCAAAGCTGTTGCACTTCCGAATCAGGAAAAAAAAAAATACTGCAACACAGTAAAGCAAGTCAACTCTCAGAGAGAGAAAGACAGAGAGAGTGAGTAATAACCTGGTAATGTGAAGGATTAAAAAAAAAAACAATTTGAAGAGTGTGAAGAAGTAAAAAGAAAGAGAGATTGACGCAGCACATAACAAGCTTTACAATAACTAGGAAAAACAAAGCACCACTACTCTCCTACTTTGAAAACCGCACACGTGGATTCAGCGATGATTGAATTGATCAGCGTCCTTGTTAGTGCAAAACAAGGATATGAAACCACAGTTTGCTATGCAGCAGTACATGAAAACAAAATAAAAAACGGTTTAAGCAACACACAATTCAACTTTCCGGAGTACTTGCATTTGTGTTTATTTCCTTTACTTTTGAATGATTGTGATGGTTTGTATGCTTTAAGCAGATAATACGTTGGTTTTCTTCACCTTCTCACCTGAAACAAAACCACACGCAGCTAGTGCGTCAGTACGGAGAAATCATAATAGAATTATTACGTTTTAGCTGGCGCAGCAGGCTGAGGCGCTGATCGTCACTGAGCAGCCGGCGTGCAGTTTTCGAAGTCGAGGTGGTCTCCGACGCAGTCGTAGCAGCAACAGCAGATATAACTTCGTCACCCTCGCCTGCCTCTTCAGCATTTCTCCCATCGTTCGCACCTCGAGCATTTTTCGTTTTCTTCGTCGCCGCACTCCCTGCCACAGCCGAAGCAACATTCGTCCTCTTCGCCGACACTGCTGCTTTCGTCTCTCGTCGTGAGGCACCGCTGGCAGAGCTAGACGAAGGCGAAACGAGCGTTGCGTGTTTTGTTGTCGTCGTGACGGACGACAGCGGAGGCTGTTGTTCTTGTTTTTCCGCTACTGACGCTCGCAGCCACGGTTCTTGCAGCGAGGTCGCGCTTGTCAGCTCGTAGTGCGCAGCAGCGGCAACAGGACTCGCAGTCGGGGTTGCCGCATTACGTCGTGTGGAATCTTGCGTGGTAAGGAATGACTGCACAATCTCATCATCGGTACAATCCATTAGCCACGCGGCAAGGTAGTTGGCGCACAACTCCACCAGCGACTGCGTGCCAAGGAAATCGGCCGTGGCAATGAGCTCCAGCAGACGCCTCTGCTGCGCCGCCGTAAGTATCGGTGGTGTGGCAGCCGAAGGTGCGGGTTCAATGGGCGGAGGTCTTGCCTGGGCAGCTGAGCTTGCCGTGCTTTTTGTTCTGCTGTCCGTCTGCTGTCCAGCCGCAGTTCCACAGTCTCCGCCACTCACACGCTTTCCACCACCTTTTGCGGAAGGTAGTTCTGAAGTCGTGCCTGTAAAACGTGGTGCACCATCGGCGTGGCTGTCACCTGTTGTTGCGGCAGCCTCACGACTTTTCCCCCACTCGTGGGGCAGCAGCACGCGCTCCACAAAGAAGAGCCCCTCGCGTGCGTCGGCGGCGAGCTGCGCACCGTAGCCCAACTCTTGACCCAACCGCGGCAAGCTGGACTCGCTCAAGCTGGCAGCACGTCGCTGGGTGTCTGCCTGGAAGGCGGCGAGCGACGACGCGGAGAGGGAGGAGGAAGAAGACGACGAAGACGATAAAGGCGATGACAGACGAGACGCTGCGCCGGCGGCTCGGGCACGCACACCTCCCCTTTGCGCAGCGCTCTGGCCACCTTCACGGTGTGGAAAAGGCGCATTTACGTTGCCAACTCCTGTTGCCACTGTGGGTGTGATGGGGGTAGCCACGCTGTCCTCCCGCTCTGCTTCTTCCGCTTCCGCCATCCCTGCGGCCGCATCTTCCCCGCGTAGGGCAGCCAGCTCCGCAATGGTGTGCCAGTGACGCAGCGAATCCGCGTGGACGGCGTAGCTGCGGTCGCAGTCGAGTGGTTGCACCTCGTACCCGACCGGATTGCTACCATCCGCGTAACCGTGTAAAAGCTCAACATTGTCTCCCTCTTCCTCGTCCTCCTCCGTTCCTTCTTTGTGGAAAACGTCGAAGGCAGAGCGGCCAAGCACGTTCTGCTCCCACAGAAAGGGTGAGAACCATTCATTGTCGGATGTCTCTCTCACGCTCCACCACTGCGGTGACAGTGGGGGCTGCTGCTGTGCGTGCTGCGATGGTTGGTGCAGCTCTGGTGGTCGGTTCGGCAGCACTCGGCGCGCCGCTTCCGCATCCACGGAGCGACCCTGCAGACGCGTCAGCTCTGATGCCGCCAGTGATGGCGTTGTGGACGGAGGCTGCCGTGTCGCTCTTTCAAGACCACCGCTACCTCTATTGTTTATATTCGTGTGACGCTCCCCGATGCTCCGTGCCAGCTCCGTCGACAGCTGGGTACGCAGATCCATAAAGTGAAGGTAAGCAACGTAGTCGCGCACAGCTTGGGCGGTGCCAACGGGCACGTAGCCCTCCTCCGCCTCGACCTCTAATGCGGACTGCAGATAGAGGGAATGGGCACACATGTAAGGCGTAAGGCGGAAGGTGTACGCGACGTCGTCGACGGACACAAGGGTAAAAGAAACTGCTGCATTTTGCCTGGTGCGAGAACGGTGCCCGCCAAAGGGTGAAGAGTGGCGGGACGCAGGCGAGGAAGAAGGAGAAGAAGGCTGCGTATCAATCTGGAAGTGCGAGCTAAACATGCGAAACTGTGACAGACCAAACAGATGCTTGACGGAACTGACGCTCTTGTCGTCGTCTTCCACGCCTGCTTTAGATACTAGAATAAGGTAAGAAGGTAAGACTCTGCATAGAGATGTGTCCTTTGTAAAGGAAATAGAGAGAAGAATGGAAAAAGGCTTTACGTAAAAGC
>MDUD01007137.1:0-15169 GCA_002216565.1 Crithidia mellificae | reverse complement strand
GCTGCTGCTGCTGCTGCTTTCCTTGACGGACGTAAGACGCGTTGGCTGCTGGTGCGGTGCTCGCGTTTGCGGAAGTTGTACGCGCGGCAGAGGTGAAGCCGTCCCGACTCGCAGGCAGCGCACGGCCGTGGATGTCGCGCACGTGTGTGGGCGACGGAGATGCCGCCATGTCCACCTTGCCGTGGCGTTGCTCGTAGTCTGTCATCCTGATGTCGTCTGAGGAAAATTTAAACGTATTTAGAGAGAAAAAGGTCAAAAACAAAAAGAAACAGAATTGTGTTGCTTATTTACAAGGCTTCGAAAAGTTTTTTTTTGTGTGTGTGCACACAGCAGTTACCTTCTTTTCTTGCGCAAAAACGGTGGAAATCTAAAGTTCCAACTCAAGAAATGCCAAAATTTGATGTTCTGATTGGTAAAGAGACCCAAATGTCGCGTTTCTTTGCCGTAAAGCAACGTCGACCTGCTAAGAGAAAAAGATAGCGAGCTTCCTATGCAACAAAATAAAGGATGAGAAATTGAGTTCAGCAAAAAAAAAACTCGAAGGAAATTAAAGGAAAAAAAAAGAGAAAGGAAGTTTAAAAAAAAAACATGCCACGGTCTACTTGACACATCCACGCTAGTCCGTAAGTGCCACAAAGCTCTCAATCAGCACAGTCCTTTCAACGGCGTCTTGAGCGGGAAACCCCGGCAAGAATACTTGAGTCTAATGTGTGTATGACGCTGCGCGATACACACTAAAAATAGATTTTTATTGTTTTATTAAACAAAATATTATTTTTTTTTTAGCTTTCCTTTTCAATAATAATAGATAAACATGTGTGTCACTGAAGACACACGCAACAAATCAGGCGCCACAATCAAATCTGCAAGACGAGCCACGCCCGCGTTTACGACTACTTCAATTCTGCCCGCGATCAAGTAAAATTCGCTCGTAGTCGGCCGCGGGCGGAATTTTCGTCGTAAGCGGCGGCCCGTTCCACAAGTCCTCCGCACTGGTAATGTGCTCCCAGCTGTACGCCGGCCGAGCGCGGCCAAACGCTGAACCGCCTTGCGCCTCCGCTTCCTCCTCCTCTCCCTCGACCACCCCATTCGTCGACCCCGCGGGTGCAGCACCTGTAGCTGTCGCCTCCCGCTCCTTCGTGTACTGACGCACAAGGGCGGAAAAGGGAGGGAAGAAGGCGGACGTGAAGACAGGGGAAGGTGAGGAGGCGGAAGATGTCATTGGACGCGCAGAGGTGGCTGCAGATGCTGCTTGTCCTTGCGCTTGTGTGGGCGGCTGTTGTTGTTGTGGTGGTGGTGGTGGTGGTGCACGCAGGTACACAGGATCATAGAAGCCGAAGCGCGGCACCTCGCCTCTGCGATAGCGCTCACGGAAAGCGTCGCTGCACCACTCCGGCAAGCCGTCAGTTGAAGAGAGCTGAACGGCAGGTGACGTGCTCAATCCCGGCTGCGGCGGCTGTTGCTCCGATGACGTTGAATCACTCATTCTCTTCTCAGATAAAGTAAGGTGGTGTAATGCGCTACAAAATAATAGTTGAAGAATGGGTGCGAAAGACTGAACGTGTTGGACGCAGAAGATGAGTACGGAGAAAAAGAATGGTAGTAGAAAGCAGATTCAGAAAGCGACAAGAGGATTCACGTTGCAAGCAGCAACTTGAGCAGCAGATTCAGCTCACTAATCTGAAAATCCTGTACTTAACATTCGAGCATTAAGCGAAGGAACCCTCAAAAAGAAAAAAAAGAGCCTTCAATAATCTAGTCCGTTGCAAGAAGAACTTCAGAACTCTTCGACAAAATTTAAAACTGGCAAAAATGATTTTTGTTTTCATTTTGATTGTAAAATGACACTTGTAACAATGAATATTTACATAACAGATCTAGAAAAAAAAAAGACAACGTAGCGTTTAGCTCAAGACAAATGATGAGCTCAACTCTCGTCCAGCAAAATATACCAGTGTCTCCCAACGTGGTTTGCGGCTGCTGCAGAAAAACAGCGTGCTTATGTTTTGCCTTTGTTTGTGTTTGTCGAAAGTGTAACACGGGTAGGACATGCATTTTTTTACGATAAAAGAAATCGCAACGCTTAAATGTCATCTACGTCCGCTTCAGCAACGTCCGCCGGCAGTGAGAGCAAGCCTTGCACGTTCGTGAGCAGCTTTGCGACCAAGTCTGCAATCTGACTCGCGCTGCTGCTTGCTTCTGCGGCACAGGCACGGTCGTTTTCCTCCTCCTCTGCCACGCCACTGGCCGCCGTGCACGCTGCTTGCAGCCGCTGCTTTCGCAGCCGTGCCTTCTCCAGCGCGGCAGCCTGGGCGATCGTGTCATCTCTAGTGTACCGCGAGGTGTACGACAGCATCATCTTCAGCAGCGCCGGATCCCCCACCACGCGGCACGGCGATGCCGCCGTCAGGTTCAGCAGCACGCCGCAGCAGTTGTACACGATGCGCAGGTCCTCGTGGCCGAGGAAGAGGACGATCACCTCATCACATCGGTTCGTCTCCATCCAGTCGCGGCCCGTGTTTGTGTAGCTGATGTTGCCGAGAATGCGGGTGGCCTCCACGGTGGCTTCGACGTTGTCCTCGAAGAGGTACGCGGCGAGAGAGAAGCAGAGCGCGTCGCAGATCGTGGGAAGCCACGTCGCACGAGCAGCAGCAGCTGCAGCAGCGCCGCTTGCATCGCCGTAGTGAAATTCGCTCTCAAGCCCCGCAAGCCGCGCGGCGGTCGCATCAGCACTGCCCTCCAGCGGCTCGAGCTGGTTGAAGAAGTAGGAGAGGTTGCTAAGGCACATGAGAACGTAGACGGCGGTGGCTTGCGTGGCCGTCACCGCAGCCGGTGAGAGAGGAGAAACAGAGGAGGATGCCGCTGTTAACTCACGAAGACGTTCAAGTAGACTGACCAGCAGCGGTGTCACTGTCTCCACAAGGTGCAGGGAGCACTTGGGCGACATAGCAGCGATGCCGAGCACCCAAACAATCGACTGCAAGACAGGCGTGGGCGGCAACGGTGAGGTAGGTCCTAAGATCGCACCGGCCTCATTTTTGCTGCTGCTGCTGCTGTTGCTGGAGAGGTAACGTTGCGCGAGGACTTCCAGGATGTGCGTCATGGCTGGAGTGGCCAGGTGCTCCTGCAGAGCTTCGCGACTCTCCGCCACCCGCGCCACCACACCACACAGACGAGATACGAGGAGGTCAATGGTGGAGCTGGAGGTTTCCGCTTTCGGGTGAAGCCGCATCTGAGTCAGCAGCGCGTGCGCCGCCGCATCAAGCAGCGCTGAGCCGCTGTTCTGCATCTCCAGCAGGCACTCGTCATCGAAGCTGAGCTTCACCAGCGCGCGAGCTGCCGACTCCACCGTGCGGCTCTGTCTGCCGCACAGCTGAAGAATTGTTGTCAACGTTGTAAGGACACCGCTGCGCCGCAGTGCCTCCGCATGGTGTTGCGCCAGTAAGCGGTACAACGACCCGATTGCCGGCAGAAGCGAAGCTGCGTCGTCAGGGAGTGAAGCATCTGTTGTGCCGTGCTGCTGCTGCTGTTGCTGCTGTTGGGTAAGAGCGTGCGCGTTAAGCCCGTTGAGCACCTCAAGCAGACCCAGTGACAAAAGGTGGGTTGTGAAAGCTTTAAGCGAGTTCGCAGAAAACGATGCTGGCTGGCCGGCCCTCTCACCGCCGCCGCCGCCGCCGCTGCTGCTGCCGTGCCGCAGCATGTTCAGCGGGGAGCCTTGAGGGATCAGACTGCTGTTAACGGGTGAGTGTGAGCCTGGGCGGCTTGTCGTGCGCTGTCCGATTCGTTGCAGAGAGGCGGTGGACGACATTAACGATGCGGATGCCACGCGCTGCTGCGGCTGATGCTGCGTCCCGCTCGCAGACGCCAACTCCCTCACACCCGCGTCCTCTGTCAAACCGCGTCCGCGAATAAGGTCACCATCCGCTTGTGGGTCTGCCGCGGCAGCCAGCGCCGCCTCCTCGCAGCAGCAGGTGATAATTTCCAGAATCCGCTGAATCCAATCCCGCTTCGTGGCGTCGGCGGTGCCAGCCGCGCTCCTGTACGTCTGAGTCAACACACTCAGCACCTCCACCAGCACGTCGATAACCTGCGACTCCTGCACAATCCACTCTGCCACGCCACACTCCGCAATGGTGTGCAGGGATGTAAGGAGAGCCTGAAACGAAATCGGCTCCGCCACCAAGGACGGTGCCGGGTAGCCGCGCAGCATGACGGCAGCCGCCAACAGCGCGACCTCCGCGTAGTTGAGCGGCACCGAAGAGGACAAAGACCGGCTACGCTCCCGTCCTCTCCCTTCCACTTCTCCACTCACAGCATGATTGTGGCTGCTGGAGAAGCACAGCGAAGCTGTTGACGAGTCTTGCCCTTCTTCCGTGGCGTCGCCGTTGAGCAAAGCGTAGTTGTCGATGGCACTGTGCAGGGCTGCACCGGTGGGCCAGTGTTGGCAGAAGTGCAGGAGGGTGGACTGAAGGCACGCCGTGGCAGCGGCGGTCAAGGCGTGGGGCGCTGCAGTGACTGCCGCGGTGGGTGGCGGCGTGGCAAGCCACACCTTCAGTTGACCTAACAGCGTGACACAGTCCAACAAACCTTCCTCCCCACGCTGCTGTGCGGCTGCGTAGCGCGTAGCAAAGGTATCTGCGTCTACCACGGCGTGCGTACGCGCAGCGTGAAGCCCCGCAGCCTCCATCGAGGGGCCCGCGGCGACGTGGCCGCCATGACTGGGGTGGCTGTGGGCACGTACGTCGATTTGGGATGACAGACTCGCCTGCGGCAGCGTCAGCGTAGACGAGCTGGACACCAGCGGAGAACCCCCGGCGGCACCACTCAACGTGGTTGTGGCACTGCTAGCTGGCGACGCAGCGGCAGCAGGCATGGGAGCAAGTCGACCACCCGCAGGCAGGCGCCGGCGCAGGCGGGGTTCGAGGCTGTGTGGGGGCTGCCGTGGAAGATTTGCCGCACCCCCTCCAGCAGCGCCACCAGACGCCAGGACGCCGCTCGTACCAGCGGTAAAAGCAGCACTGTTGGCGCCGTAACTGTCCAGCGGCGTTTCAGGGCGGATCGGGTCCTGCACCGCTGCACGGGCGTCTCGCAGAAGTCGCACAACGCGGCTGCTGGCGCCAGAGGCGACGATGCCGCCGCCACCGCTGCTAGTCGAAGCGCTTGCTGTGCCTCGCGTTGTACCCCCGCTGCCACCTGTGCGGGCAGGCGGTGGCGATGGAACGCGGCCACCGTGCGTCTGCGGCGAGGTCAGCGAGATCGACGATGACAAGGCCCCTACAGCAGGTGTTGTGACATAAATGGCAGACTTCGTGGCAGCAGCGGGTGCAATTTCAGAGGAAAACGCACTGGGGGCATTCGGCACCGTGTGATAGTGCTCCGGCAGCGGCTCGTAATCCGGCGCAGGACGACGCGACGCGGTGGTGGCAAAGTTCGTGGACGGCTGCGGTGGACGGCGCTGCGAGGAGCCGCGGGTTTTGGCTCCACCGGGCGCGTGCGACACAGCAGCAGAAACGGCAGAGGCAGAAGTCGCATTTGTGTTGGATGGGCGTCGATTGCTGCTGTTGTGACCGAGACCCTTGTTAGCGGTGGAGGAGCTCCGCTTCGCTGCAGGAGCGCCAGAAATGGGACTGCTGAACAGTATGAGCTCCTGGGTGTGTAGGGCGGTGCGCGGGGGCACGGCAGGTCCTGGCGGCCGCCGTAGGGGCCGCTTCGGTGGCATCTACACTAAACTGACACCTGGAAGAGAACTTTAATACGTTTTTTTGTTTGTGTTTTCTCTATTCTCTTACAAAATTGACGAAAAATGAGTGTGACCTATAAAGCTGCGTGTGTACGATAAAGCAAAATGGTGAAAGAACAGTTGGAAATAGAGGTGTAAGTGCATTAAATGTTGACAAAAGATAGGCAAAAACGCTTTTCTTTTGACGACAACTTATTATGCGCTCAGACACCTTTTCTTAAAAGAGAACAGAGTTTGATCTGGCGTTTCTAATTAAATTGGAGTTGGAGCCATTGAAGCACTTCATTTGTGCCTGCACGCGAAGCTGTATAACACGGGTCGTAACAGGCGACTCCAAAAGCAACGCTTATACCAATGCCTCTTCTTTTGCAAAAAACGCTTTTCAGTTCCACAATGTATACGAGATAAATGACAACAACGACAACACAAGCTGGAGCAGCCAAGAAAAAAAAAGGTGAGATGCGAGATGCAACAGCTAAAGCAAGAAAAAAGAATGAGAATAAAGGCCTACAAAATCTCATGGTCCAAAGCAGGAAAGCGTTGACAAGGCAGGTGCAGAAAAACAGATGCGAGAAAAAAAAAAGAGAGAGAAGCAAGAGACGCAACCAAAAATAAAGGCAAGGAGCTTTGAGCCAAAAACGCTACCCTCAAACCAAAAAAAAAGGACTTGAGAAAAATAGGAAATGATCGAATTCAAGCACAACAAAAGAAAGGTCTCAGTTGGCAAGCTGGGCGTTGCAGTTCGTGTTACTGTAGAGACGCACCAGATACTTGTCCGTCGCGGCCCCCTCGGAACTGACGACGAGCAAGTACGGTGTCTTGCCCTCCAGCTCCACCAGCGGTGTCGCCACACCACCAAACGAGTAGCCATCCGACGAGCAGACCAGCTCCATCGACGAGTTGTCGCGCACGCGGAAGAGGCTCAGGTTTGTTGCCGGTGCCTTCGCCGGCTGCCCTTTCGCCTCCGCATCCGCCATATCCATCAGCACGAAGAGGCGGCTTAAGAACGTGCCGCGTGTGGGCAGCATCACCTGCACCTTGCTGTTGTTGAAGAACGGGTCCTCTTTGCGAATCACCGCCCCGGGCTTCATGAGGGACACGCTCAGCCGCGGACCCTCCGCCCGCAGGCCCCCACGCACCAGCGTCTCCTGCAGACCGTGCCCTTCCTCGGGAATCTCCGTCAGCGTGTGCGGCTGCGTCGTCTCCACCGTGATGTCGTACTGCCCCGGGGCACCCTTGTCCCACAGCGAGGGGATTAAGGTGTAGTCCCCGGCCGGCAAGACGGGCAGCAGCATCTGCGGGGTCTGAGCACGCCGCACTGCACTCGACCACCGCTTGACGTAGTCGCCCAAGTAAGCCGCGGCCTCCAGCACGTAGTCCCGCACCTCCGCATCCGCCGGACCGCTGAGCGCCGCCTTCGCCTGCCGCGCCAGATGCGTCAGCCGCGGCACGAAGCTGCTGAACTGCGAGGCGCAGCGCAGCACGTCGGAGACGATGTCCGCCAGCAGGTCCTTCAGCCGTGCCGCCGCCGGGCTGCTGGCCTTCCGAATGGCCGACGACCTCGGCCCCAGCACACAGGTGACGGTGATGGACTTGGCGCCGCTGGTGGTCTCGTCCGGCGGCGGCGTGGCGGCCAGCGAAGCCCCGCCAAGGCTGGAGGCGACCTGGAAGAGGTTTGCCACGGTGCAGTCGAGCTCGACGGGTTTGCCGTTCACGCTGAACTGCGTCGCTCGCGGGGCGGCCGCGTAGCCCTTCTTCATCACGTTGAGCAGCAGCACACTCACGATGTCACTCTCCTCGACGTCGTAGACGACAAGCGACTCCGTCTTGCGGTCCTCGGTGACAACGCTCACGAGCACCTTCTTCGCCTGCTTCCACTTCAGCTTGCCAAGCGTGCGGTAACGGTCGTAGCAGACGCAGAAGGGCAGCGCGCTATCGACGACGGCGCCGCCAAAGGCGTACCGCACACTCTCCAGCACCAGCTCCCCTTCTTTCGACCCATTCCCCACGCGGCCGTCGAAGCTGATCAGCTTCCGCGCCTTCGCCGCGTCGACGCCGCCGTTGTCGCTGTTTGCGCGCGGCCGAACGAGCTGAATAGCGCAGGAGCTCTCCGTTCCACTCACGGCAAGGCGCAGCGAGATGTGCGAGGGCTGGTCCAGGTGCAGGCGGTACTGCGGGTTGAAGCTGTAGGTGGCGGCGTCGGTGCGGCCGCCGCAGCTCTTGCCCTTCACCCACGCCCCGGTCAGCCGCGTCGTCGACTTCAGCGTCGCGTTGGGGATCATGTGCATGTAGACGCCCGCGTTCGGGTTGCCCGCCGTGGCGTTTGCGCTCGCCAGCAGCGAGTTCGCGTCCTCGGTGGCGCTGCCGTAGTTCGTCTGCAGCCGCGGCAACCGCATCTGCTCCAGCTCGGTGTGGAGGGTGACGGTAAAGTTAAAAGGTTGCTGCACCTTGGAGGAGGTGCGAGAGACCACGACAACAAGGTTGCTCGTGCCGGCGGGACAGTCAAAGCTGAAGGTGCGCGCCGACGACGCGCGATAGACGACGTCGTTCAGCGGCTCCACCCCGCCCTCGAAATCCGCGTTGGAGGCGAGGCGGCGGCAGTAGCACATTTCCAGAGAGCACTTCCCGCCCAGGTGCTGTGCCACGGAGGGGTAGTCCGTTACATCGTACACCTTCAGCGCGAGGTACGGCGTGGTCTCGTCGTTTTTATCGTACTGCCGGCCGAACTCCGCCACATCGGTGATGTGCCGCGACAGAATGAGGTGCATGCGTGTCCGCCGTGGTGCGTCCACGACGCCGATGTGCAGCTGCGGCATGAGCGCGGTGCTCTTTGTGTAGTCGAAGGTGCCGTGGCAGGCGATCCGAATTGGGCGGCGCGGCTTGCCCTCCGCCGTGCGGTAGAGCATGTACGGGTTCCAGCTGAGGCTGCACTGGTCGAAGCACTGCACAAGGTCCTCGTAGGCAATGCAGAAGCACCCCATGTCCTCCTGCTCCCGCGTCAGCTCGAACCCCTTCCGAACATCCATGCTGATCTCACTCGTGTCGTGCTTGCCGAACTTGCCGAGCCACTCCTGCTTGCCCCACGGGTTGCGCAGCAGCAGAACGCGCTCTTTTTCAATCTCCTGCATGTCGAGCACCGCGTACGCGTGACCGGTGGCGAGGCCCAGCTTCACGGCGGACGGGGGCATGTCAGCAGCCGTGCTCACCGTGAAGAGCAGTGCACCAGACTTGAAGTTCTGGTACAGCCGCGTCCACTGAAACTCCTCGTCGAACTCTGGCTTGCCAAAGAGCGTCGAGTCGGGCAGCCACCCGCTCAGCTTGTACAGGTCCGTGTAGCTCACGCTGCCTGGAAAGTCGTAGGTGCCGCCGCAGATCTTCACAAAGGCCTTCTCCATCAGCGAGACCCACAGCTCGCTGGGGTCGGTGCTGCTCGTGCACAGAAAGCGCTTGGAGTGCGGACGCACAGGGAGGCGATCGTCAATGGTGACAATGCGGGTAATGCCGTTAATGAGCATCTTCACGCAGTACTTGCCCTTTGGGTTGATGATCGGGTTGCCGTCGCGGTCCTGAGGGTAGATGACGTTGCTGATGATCTTCGCGTTGGGGAAGCGCTTCTGGTAGCTGGCACAGATCATCAAGCTGCACACGAGCGAGCAGTCACCAACGACGCTCTGCTGGATGTGCAGCGGGTCGGCGTCGCGGACGATCGTGTAGTCGAGCCCCTGCTGCTGGTAATCCGCAAAGTGCAGCAGCTTGGCACCGGCGCTGACCTGCTTGGGGCACAGCTTCGGTGTGAAGGCGTCCTCCCAGACTCCCTCGCACGGCATGAAGATGTTCTCGGCGCCGTAGCCCTCCTGCAGATCATCCCACAAGGGCAGCAGGATGGTGCTCGTAATCCCGCTCTTGCGCAGCAGCTCCATCTCCCCTGGCAGGATTGGGTTGTCCTGCAAGAAGCGTGGCGGGTAGCGATCGTAGTACTTCTGCCGCATAAACTTCAGCGTCTCGGCAATCTCCTTGAAGTTGCCCGGGTTGTTGCGCTCGCGGCTGCCCTGCGTGTAGGCGTGCTGCAGCACATCCACCGCCCGCTTCAGCTCGCCTTGGCGGCTGAGGGCAATGGCGATTTCGATGGCTTTGTAAACCATCTCTGATGTCCGCGGTGCGAAGTGGGCAGCCGCGCCGAACGGCTTCGACGGCGGGGGCAGACCACCGCTGCTGTTGTTGTTGTTCCCAGCCGGGGGAGGGGACACAGGGGGTCCACCAGCGCCGCCGTTGCTGTTGCTGTTGTTATTGTGAATTGCAGGCAGGTTAGGTGCGCCAGGAGTGGCAATGCCTGGCCCTGGTGTGCCATTCACCGAAGGTTGCGAGCGGCCAGACGACGACGACGGCGGACGCGGGTGCTGCGAGCCCGGGGTGTTGGTGCCGCTGCTGCTGTTTTTGCTGCTTGCAGGCCGCGGCCCCGCGCCGAAAGGGTCTGTCGTGTTGATCTTGATTGCATCCAGCATGGCAAGATCATCGTCGATGCCCGCTGCCTGCCCGGCATTGTTCTGCGCGGGCGGAGGGGTGCGACCGTGATCAGCCCCGTAGATCCCGCCACGCGGCGAGGCTTGGTTGCTGACATTCGACGACGCCGGCGTGGAGGCGTGCCGGCCGGGTGAGCCGGCAGGAGAGGAGGCGTGTGTGGCGCCGCCCGCCGTGGCGGCTCCGCGTCCACCGCCGGGGAAGGCCGCGGCGTGGGCGGCCTGCGCTTCCCGGTTGAGCGTGCGCAGCCGCTGAATGCGCTTCGCCACGTCGCTCATGTAGTTCATCAGCGACTGCCGCTCCGCGTCGGACATGTTCCGGTCCTGCAGGGCTTGGCGGAAGACAAAGATGGCTTTTGTGTAGCATTCCTCCGCCTCCACGTAGTGGCCGTTTGTGTCGAGCTGCACCGCGTTCTGCATCCACATGGTGGCCTCGGCGGAGAAAGAGGACGGCATGTTGTGTAGAGTGGTGGTCAATTTCTTTTCTTTTTTGTTTTCTTTGATCCACAATTACAAATTGAAAATTCTTCTGTAGAAAGGCGATTCAGACAGAGGTGTGTTGCTCTCTTAAAAGGGTGTTGGCAGTAAGTAAGAAGAACGCAAAAAAGGGAGGCTTAGCAGCGACTGGAACAAAAGCTTGAGATGCAGAATTCTTAGTAAGGAAGCGGCAAGGACACTAAATGTACTTAACAGATGTGGCGGTCGGAAGCAGAAAGAAAAAAAAAGAGGAGATGAAAGAGAACCTGATTCTGTTAGTATAGGCTTGTGGGGCAAAAAAAAAAGGAGCTTAGGCACGTCACCTAGTCTGCAGTGTATCTGGTGAAGAAGGCAAATCAAAGTTTAAGTTAAATGGCAAGGTACAATAGAGAGAAAGGAAGAGAGAGGTGAGAAGACGAGCTTAGGAGAAGAAACGACTTAGTAAAAGGAACGGCGAGACAATATACTGGAGGAAAAGAGAGACGAGGGGAGCAACGAAAAAAGAAAGAGAAGCTAAAACAGAAAAACGGATAGAAAAATAGCTATTTTCAGAAAGTGGTGAGGAAAGCGAATTGTTTCACAAGAAAATAGTGGCCAAAGATAATCGTAAATGAACACGTCAATTCGACAGATAAACAAAAGCTGAAACAAGAGATAGAGAGAAGAAAGAGAGAGAAGATATGTTTGCTGATAGTGTTTGCTAGAAAGAAACTTGTGCGTTAACCAAGAGTGATCACGCTGGTTTTCACTAGATGTGTGCAAAGGAAAAGTTCAAAAAGAGGGAGACAGATTATGAATTGGTGAAGAGGTATCGATCAGTTCGCACTGTTGAGCGGAGGGGCAGTGTGTAGAAAAAAAAACGTTGTCACTCAGGATTTTGAGGCTGCAATGGCAGCTCGCAGATCGGCTTTTGAGGCATTACGTTTTACATTTAGAATCAATGGTTTCTACATTAGGTAAATCCTACGTGTGCTCTATTAAACTTGTTTCTCTTGTATTTGCATTGTATGATACGAGAGAGTAAAATGACATTTATTGTTTTTTTTTCAAGATGAAAGCGCGCTCAGCAAGTTTGTCTTCAGCAGAATAATTACAATACAAAAAAAAAACGTGATGTTTAAACAGTAGCAGTTGTGGTCTGACAAACTCATCCTGCTCAAGGTGTCAATAGCAATGAATACAGTGTGTATGCACTTCACTAGCCGAAAAAGAATAACCTTTATTGAAAAAGCAATCCAGCACCACCGCTGCTGCTGCTACTGCTGCTCCCAGTGTCGCCGTCACCTGAAGCATTTGCAGACATGTTCGCTGCAAAGATGCCCCACTGGAAGGTGTCCTGAAACGGCGCGATGACCCACAAAGAGCTGGACGCGGGCAGGCAGAACACTAAGGCAACCGTCGCCGCCACAAAGAGGCTCGCAGCCCACAGGCCGTACAGTTTGGCGTGCGCCACATACCAGCGGATGACATCGCTCTCGTGCTGGTAGTGACTAAAGAAAATGTACAGGGCCCCCCACAGCCACGGCAGGCCAAGGAAGCCGGCGCGGAAGTACCACCGGCACGTCGTCTCCGCCGTTTCAATCGTGAACGGACCGCGGACCAGCATAAGAGCAAAGCTGTTGCACTTCCGAATCAGGAAAAAAAAAAATACTGCAACACAGTAAAGCAAGTCAACTCTCAGAGAGAGAAAGACAGAGAGAGTGAGTAATAACCTGGTAATGTGAAGGATTAAAAAAAAAAACAATTTGAAGAGTGTGAAGAAGTAAAAAGAAAGAGAGATTGACGCAGCACATAACAAGCTTTACAATAACTAGGAAAAACAAAGCACCACTACTCTCCTACTTTGAAAACCGCACACGTGGATTCAGCGATGATTGAATTGATCAGCGTCCTTGTTAGTGCAAAACAAGGATATGAAACCACAGTTTGCTATGCAGCAGTACATGAAAACAAAATAAAAAACGGTTTAAGCAACACACAATTCAACTTTCCGGAGTACTTGCATTTGTGTTTATTTCCTTTACTTTTGAATGATTGTGATGGTTTGTATGCTTTAAGCAGATAATACGTTGGTTTTCTTCACCTTCTCACCTGAAACAAAACCACACGCAGCTAGTGCGTCAGTACGGAGAAATCATAATAGAATTATTACGTTTTAGCTGGCGCAGCAGGCTGAGGCGCTGATCGTCACTGAGCAGCCGGCGTGCAGTTTTCGAAGTCGAGGTGGTCTCCGACGCAGTCGTAGCAGCAACAGCAGATATAACTTCGTCACCCTCGCCTGCCTCTTCAGCATTTCTCCCATCGTTCGCACCTCGAGCATTTTTCGTTTTCTTCGTCGCCGCACTCCCTGCCACAGCCGAAGCAACATTCGTCCTCTTCGCCGACACTGCTGCTTTCGTCTCTCGTCGTGAGGCACCGCTGGCAGAGCTAGACGAAGGCGAAACGAGCGTTGCGTGTTTTGTTGTCGTCGTGACGGACGACAGCGGAGGCTGTTGTTCTTGTTTTTCCGCTACTGACGCTCGCAGCCACGGTTCTTGCAGCGAGGTCGCGCTTGTCAGCTCGTAGTGCGCAGCAGCGGCAACAGGACTCGCAGTCGGGGTTGCCGCATTACGTCGTGTGGAATCTTGCGTGGTAAGGAATGACTGCACAATCTCATCATCGGTACAATCCATTAGCCACGCGGCAAGGTAGTTGGCGCACAACTCCACCAGCGACTGCGTGCCAAGGAAATCGGCCGTGGCAATGAGCTCCAGCAGACGCCTCTGCTGCGCCGCCGTAAGTATCGGTGGTGTGGCAGCCGAAGGTGCGGGTTCAATGGGCGGAGGTCTTGCCTGGGCAGCTGAGCTTGCCGTGCTTTTTGTTCTGCTGTCCGTCTGCTGTCCAGCCGCAGTTCCACAGTCTCCGCCACTCACACGCTTTCCACCACCTTTTGCGGAAGGTAGTTCTGAAGTCGTGCCTGTAAAACGTGGTGCACCATCGGCGTGGCTGTCACCTGTTGTTGCGGCAGCCTCACGACTTTTCCCCCACTCGTGGGGCAGCAGCACGCGCTCCACAAAGAAGAGCCCCTCGCGTGCGTCGGCGGCGAGCTGCGCACCGTAGCCCAACTCTTGACCCAACCGCGGCAAGCTGGACTCGCTCAAGCTGGCAGCACGTCGCTGGGTGTCTGCCTGGAAGGCGGCGAGCGACGACGCGGAGAGGGAGGAGGAAGAAGACGACGAAGACGATAAAGGCGATGACAGACGAGACGCTGCGCCGGCGGCTCGGGCACGCACACCTCCCCTTTGCGCAGCGCTCTGGCCACCTTCACGGTGTGGAAAAGGCGCATTTACGTTGCCAACTCCTGTTGCCACTGTGGGTGTGATGGGGGTAGCCACGCTGTCCTCCCGCTCTGCTTCTTCCGCTTCCGCCATCCCTGCGGCCGCATCTTCCCCGCGTAGGGCAGCCAGCTCCGCAATGGTGTGCCAGTGACGCAGCGAATCCGCGTGGACGGCGTAGCTGCGGTCGCAGTCGAGTGGTTGCACCTCGTACCCGACCGGATTGCTACCATCCGCGTAACCGTGTAAAAGCTCAACATTGTCTCCCTCTTCCTCGTCCTCCTCCGTTCCTTCTTTGTGGAAAACGTCGAAGGCAGAGCGGCCAAGCACGTTCTGCTCCCACAGAAAGGGTGAGAACCATTCATTGTCGGATGTCTCTCTCACGCTCCACCACTGCGGTGACAGTGGGGGCTGCTGCTGTGCGTGCTGCGATGGTTGGTGCAGCTCTGGTGGTCGGTTCGGCAGCACTCGGCGCGCCGCTTCCGCATCCACGGAGCGACCCTGCAGACGCGTCAGCTCTGATGCCGCCAGTGATGGCGTTGTGGACGGAGGCTGCCGTGTCGCTCTTTCAAGACCACCGCTACCTCTATTGTTTATATTCGTGTGACGCTCCCCGATGCTCCGTGCCAGCTCCGTCGACAGCTGGGTACGCAGATCCATAAAGTGAAGGTAAGCAACGTAGTCGCGCACAGCTTGGGCGGTGCCAACGGGCACGTAGCCCTCCTCCGCCTCGACCTCTAATGCGGACTGCAGATAGAGGGAATGGGCACACATGTAAGGCGTAAGGCGGAAGGTGTACGCGACGTCGTCGACGGACACAAGGGTAAAAGAAACTGCTGCATTTTGCCTGGTGCGAGAACGGTGCCCGCCAAAGGGTGAAGAGTGGCGGGACGCAGGCGAGGAAGAAGGAGAAGAAGGCTGCGTATCAATCTGGAAGTGCGAGCTAAACATGCGAAACTGTGACAGACCAAACAGATGCTTGACGGAACTGACGCTCTTGTCGTCGTCTTCCACGCCTGCTTTAGATACTAGAATAAGGTAAGAAGGTAAGACTCTGCATAGAGATGTGTCCTTTGTAAAGGAAATAGAGAGAAGAATGGAAAAAGGCTTTACGTAAAAGC
>MDUD01007131.1:0-10343 GCA_002216565.1 Crithidia mellificae | reverse complement strand
GTCAATCTCTGACTGCGTCACCGTCACCAGCACCCGCGTCGTCGCCGCCACCTCGACCTGCAGCGCCAACGACGGCCGCCGCTTAGTGAAGTTTCCACGCGCCTTCACGGTGGCCCAATCCGCCGTCAGCGGGGTCAGATAGCCGCTCTGGAAGTACTGCGGTACGTCTTCGAGCCCCATCCACACGGTGCCCTCCGCATCGTCGAGGGCGAAGACCAAGTCGCTTACCGAGTCCACCCAGGGCTTCTTCGCCGCCCGCCACACCTCCAGCCACGCATCCGCGCTCTGCCGCACCGCCGCCGTCTGCCGCAGTCGCACCACGCAGTGCCCGTCCTCGAGCGTCTCGAGCCCGAGCACCACGACGGCGGTCCCGGGGGCCAGTCCGACATCCGCGTACAGCCGTTCCAGCTTATCGCGAGTGTCCTGAGCACGGGCGGTGGTGAGGGAGTAGGGCCGCAGCCAGCACAGGTAGCAGAGGCTGCTGGCGTGCGTGGAGGCGGAGGCGGAGGCGGAGGGCGACGGGACACGCAGCAGCCGCTTCAGCGTGGCAAAGAAACGCGTGGCCTTGGGGCTGTTGACGCGGAGGTCCTCACGTGACGGCCACAGCTCCCGCAGGGTGCAGCACGGGCCCCCCGTCAGCAGCCCTACCAAGCCCTCCATCGGCGCGTTCAGCGAGGCGGCGTAGGAGTGATAAAACTTCGCGCACGCCTTCTGCAGCAGCGGCAGCCACAGTAGCCGCAAGTCGTCCGCGCAGCGGCTGAACTCCGGGCAGGTTGCAGAGGCGGGCAGGAAGCCGTCCACTACGGCGCTCTCCCACCACCCACCACGGCAGAGGCTGACGCGGAAGGCGTTCACGGCACGCTCGCGCCGCCCCTCCACGACACTCACCGGGTGCACAAACACCTGCCGCAGCTGCTGCGGCCAGTGGCAGGCCAGCCCCGTCACACAGGCGAGAAAGGCGGCGTCGGGGAAGTTGTGTCCTGCGTGGAGGCCGTCCGGGTTGAGCCGCGGCCCGCGGAAGAGGCGGACCTCGCGGCGTACCTTCTCGTCATCGGGCAGGTAGCAGAACGGCGACCGCCAGTGCAGCGGGGCGATGAAGAAGGCGTCCTTCCCACTGCGGTAGAGGGAGGCGTGGCAGGGGAAGAAGGCGGGGTCGACAAAGCGGATGTGCTGCTCCATGCAGTAGGCCAGCAGCGCCTCGGCGTCCAAGGCGGCACGCAGGGCACTGCTGCTGCTGTTCGCGCTGACCCCCGCAGCGGGTGGGTACGCCGCCGCGATGACCTTCCAATCCCGCTGCGGCTCCTTGCTCAGCAGGTGCTCCTCCCCCGCCGTCGCCGCCCGTCGCGGCAGTAACGTGGCCGCCGAGGTGTTCTCAAAGTCCACCACCCGACCCTTCAACAGCACCTTCGTCTCCTCGGGTCCTACGTCCATGTACAGGTCTTGCGACGCACTGCTACTACTGCTACTACTGCCACCACTCACCGGTGTGACCGTGACGGTGGGGCCGGGGGTCACGGCGGAGCCGCCCAAAAGACGGTAGCGCACCTGCGCCACGTAGTAGCGGGTGTCGTTGTAGAAGGCCCACTCGCCCTTGTCCGTGATAATGCGGTACAACACCCCATCCGGGATGACGGTGGACACCATCCCTTTCACGGTGGGTCCGACGTAGCGGAAGATGGACTTTTGGCTGCCCCACGTGTCCGGCACGGGTGCCGTGTCGTTGCGAATTGTGTTTTCATCGAACTCGTCCACGGCGGCCTGGGAGGTGGCGTTGCCCGTGGAGGAGTGCGTGCTCTGCCGCGAGGCTCGCAGTCCTGCGGCTGCGGCTGCGGCTGTGGCGGTAGTCGTCGTGGTCGGTGTAGCGGCGGCGGTGGCGGCGGAGGGAGTGGAGGGGGAGGGCCCACGCGTGGTGCGGTCCAGCGCCGCACGGGTGAGGGTGGAGTCGTGCGAGGAGACGGTGTAGCCGGGGGAGGTGGACGAGGTGACGGAGATGAGGGCGAGGTCGTCCAGGACGTCCGCGGCAAGATCCGGCGCGAGTGGCTGCTGCTGCTGGGATAACGGTGGTGGCGCCGGTGGTGGCTGCGCAGCGGCACGCAGGGCTGCGTTGCGAGACTTCAACAGCGCAATTTTGCGCTCCAGTGCGGTGCGCCGCGCTGCCTGCTCTCTGCTGCGTTCAAGACGCTCCTCCAGCCGCTGCAGCTTCTCTGGGTCATCTGCGAGGGCGGCGCGCAGTGCGGCGATGGCTGCCGCATTAAGCTCAAACTTCTGCTTTGGTGCGGAGGAGGCTTTTTTGTTTGACATTGCGCAGTTTGTTTCGCGTGCGCGTGAGTGTGCGTCTCTTGTGACAAAAAACTTTGGGAGCTAAGTCAATTGATGTCGTTCAATAAATAAATATGAAGTGGCGCTTGAGCCAAAGCAAAGATGAAATGGGGAAAAGAAAATGACGTGGAATGTAGGTCAAGATTGCAGTCTCAAAAAATAACATGGAAGATTGGCGTCGTTTGCTCTAACAACACGCTTACTTAGACAATACCACTGTAACAACTCTAAATCGTGGAGAATTGGCAACGCTAAAATAAATCATTAGTATGCGCATAGGCACAGTAACATTTGTCATTGCAGCAACGCCGTAATTAAGCGGTAGCAACAGCTCCTTTCATTCTTGCCCACTAGATTTATTGTTGTGGAGAATAAGAAAGCAATTGCTCTTATATTTTTATCATGTTTCTCGTGAATAGTTACGGAACAAAAAAAGCAATTCCAATAAGAGAAAAAGAAGGGGGTTTGCACACAGAAAAGAAAAGAAAAACTAAGTTATACATTGCAAGCAATAAAAGTGAAACTAAAAGTGGTACTGAACATACAAGAAAAAGAAACCAGAGAAAGGAGGAGAGTCGTAAATATGAATTAAATAATACAGCCTTTCACAACTAGAGTTGTTCAGGTGTGCTAAGAAATCGCGACTGTCGAATTAATTGGCCTGCAAAGCTTGCCCTGCACGTCAATTTCTACGATCAGCAAAGAGAGCAGCACTACAGAAGCTGCGATGAAGGCTAGCCGATGCAGCTGCCGCACCCCACGTGCACTCGACCATCCGCACCACGAAGCTGAAAAGAAGCCGCCGCAACGCTCGTCACCTGCTCCGTAGAGAAGTCGCGTTGATTCTTAAACACCGGAGAGTTCGCCGGCAGCTGCACCGCACGCACCCGCAGCCGCCCGCCCTTCGTCACGCGTGTCGACGAAATAAGACCAAGAGTGAAGAGCTTGTTCGACATCTCCCCGAGGCAGCGGGGGATGATGTAGTACGGGTTGGTGCTGGGCTGGAAGGTGGCGCGGAGGGCCGTGTCGCGTCCCAAGATGTAACTGAGCTGCTCGGTAGGGCAGTCCGGGTCAGTTGAGCACGCCAGTCGGATGCTCTGCCGCGTGGACGGTGGCGTGCTCGCTGACAGCTCGAACGGGTCCTCCGGGCTCGCGGCACTGCTCACGCACAGCATCAGCGGCTGCAGCGCTCGGTTCGGGTAGTCCGGCGGCAGCCCTCGATCGTCCTCCTGTGAGAGCACACAGTAAGCCTCGACGGGGGCGGCTGCGTCTTCAGCGTTGCCCGCTTCTGCTGCAACGTCCGCTTCCACGCGCACCTCCAGCACGAGGGAAGGGACGCCGTCGTGGAAAGCGCCACGCACGCGGCAGTCCTCCGACCAGTCCCAGTGGGTACAGCACACCCCGCCGCCCTCGAACATCATCAGCGCCTCCGACCAGTCCAGCCACAACCCACCAGGGATGAAGTCCGCGTCGTTCACCGTGGCACCGCCGCCGAACGCATCCTCGTCCTCGTTTTCATCCTCGTTCGCTCCTTGCCCTCCATCCTCATCTGAGGACGCGGGCACGGCGGGTCGCACCCCACACAGCCTCGCCAGCTCCGGCTCCTGCCGCCACCGCACGCTCTCCGCACACCACAGCCCGTCCGCGTCCAGCCGCACCGTGGGGCAGCGCACCTGCACGAGGCGGTAGTCGTCGTGCCGCACCACGCGCAGCACGGCGTAGGACATGCCGTACGTCATGCCCATCTGCACCGCCTTCGCCTCTGCCGGGCCTTCGTCTGGCAGGCTGAGGCACACCACGTAGCCGCACGTGTTCACCTTCTCCTCCAGCATCGCGAAGAGGCTCTCCGTCTCGACGCTTTGCGGGGTGCACTTCAGGCCGCCCCGCACCTCCTCCGCCACCTCCGCCCACTCCTCGTCAAAGCGAAACGTCGGGAAGCCCGTGAAGTCCTGCAGCGCCTCGAGCGGGTCGCCGCACTGAATCGCCGCGTAGGAGCCGTGCAGCTTCGCGTACGCCTTCTCCAGCAGCGGGTACCACAGCTTGCGCAGGTCATGGCCGCAGCGACTCATGTCAGGCCCCCGCAGCGAGGCGGGCAGGTAGCCGTCCACCCGCGTCGTCGTCCACCACCCGCCGTGGCCCACCGTGACGGTGTAGGCCCCCACAGCGCGCTCCTCCGCACCGGCGTCGCGGTCGGCGAGAGACGGGTGTCGGAAGAGTTGGTAGACGCAGGCGGGGTGCTCGGCGAGGAGGGCGGCGGCGCTGCACAGGTAGGCATCCCCGCCATCCCCCGTGCACGGGTCCGTGGGCAGTGCCGCACCGGCAAAGAGGCACGCCTCGGTGCGGTGGAGCGGGGGCAGGTAGTCGGTGGGGCGCCGCCACGGCATGTCCCACAGAAACATGTCGTCCACCTCGTGCCGGTAGAGGGAGGCGGGGCAGGGCGGGAAGGCCGGGTCGACGAAGTGCGCAGCGGCGGAGGGCGACAGGGTGCTGGCAAACGGCCCATTCGAGGAAGACGCGAGAGAGGCGGCGGTGTCGGCGAGCCCTCTCCACGTGCCGTCTTTGGTGTGCCCAAGACAGCAGTCGAGCACGTCGTCAGGCGTGAGCATCGTGACGCTCGACTTGCCGCACTGGCGGGCGTAGCGGCTCAGCAGCGCGCGGGCAGCCGCGGTGGTGGCTGCGGTGTGCGGATTGGTGTAGCTCTCATCCACCGGGGTCGCCACGGAGAGGTTCTTGAAGCCGTTCACCTCACCCTGCAGCAGCACCTCCGTCGTCTGCGGCCACACCGTAACGGCAATTTCGATCTCACCGGAGGGCAGGCGGCGCAGAGAGGCGTGCGGCCCCGCCGCTAGCGTCGACGAGGCACCGAAGATGTACTTCACCAGCATGCGATACTTCTGCGAGTCGTTGTAGAACACCCACAGCCCCTCCGGGGTGGCGCAGCGGTAGAGAAAGCCGCTCTTGAAGACGGGCGTGTAGTCCCCCCGCACATCTGGCTCGCCGTAGCGGTACCCCGTCTGTCTTTTCCCCCCACCGTAGCCGTCCACGTACGGGCACGGGGTGAGGGGGTCGATCTCCTCCTCTCCGAACTCCTCCGCGACGGTTTCCGCGACGGGGCCGCTGCTCGCCAGCAGGCCGTCCAGCATCCCACCGGACACCGTCGCGTTGGCCGACATCGACGCCGCAAACCCCGCCGGGGCAGTCGAGCCGCGCTTTGCCATGTTCACCGCCACCGCCGTGCCGTAAAGCCGCTGCTGCTCCGCCTCCAGCCGCGCGCACTCCTCCTCCAGCTCCTGCAGGTCGCGCTCCTGCTGCTTGCAGTAGACCAGGTAGCCGCGTATGGCGTCGTAGGTGGCGGCGTCCCGCACATCCTGCGTGAGAAGGGCGAAGTCGCCGCTGTCGTCGCTCGTGATGTCGGAGACTGAGGCGCCACCGTGGCCGCCGCTCTCCGCAACGGAGGCGTCGTCCTCCAACAAGGGGCGCTGCTGCACACTTGTGCGACGGCTCTGACGCTGCAGGACGATGTTCTCCATGCTCTCCAGACCCATTAGGGAGCTGCTGCTCTGGCCCTCGACTTTGGCCGGCTCCGGCGGCCGCATCGTGCCGAGAGCGAAGGCGGCCAAGTTGCCATGGCGAACGGAAAAAGAGGTGGAGTCGGCGTTGCTGATTTGGCGGGATCGACTGACACCGGTGTTCTGCGTGGTGACGTTGTACAGCCCGGAAGTTACGTTGGAGCCGAGGGCCTCCTCCATGTAAAGGTCCAGCATGTCATCTGTGATGTTGTCCTCCAGCCCTGTGGCTGGCAGCGCACTGAAGTCCATCATCCTGAGCGAGACTGAACACTCGAAGTAAAGCTTGTTTTATTATTTTATACAGAGTGCAAAGGAAAAAAAGAGCTTAAAGCAGAAAACAAATAAAACGAATTTTGAAGGTTGGCGCCAATGTGTACGCTAGCCTTTCGGGAAAGGATTATGTACAAGAGTAAGCCGTGTACCAGCCTTGACAACGAAGTCGCAGCTGGGAAAGCGCGAGAGCTTAAGCTTACAGAAAATCGATCGCTGCTTTGCTGTTTGAGTGACGGCTGTGTAGAAAGCAAAAGAAAAACAGAGTAAGAGAGATATTATTTTTTTAAGGGTATTTTCCTTATATAATAAATATTTTGCGAGGTAATGTGTCGCACTTCGTAAACCTCAACAACATAATGGAAAGCATATCCTTCACATTTTATTGCCTTTTAAAGACGATGAAGCAGGCTACGTGCCTCGAGCTTTCGACGTTGGCTGCCCACTTTCGCAAAACGCGCAGATTATTCATCCCTTGTTGTCATTCTCGTGTTCAGCAAAGACTTTAACTGCGTTAGATGGACAACCCCACGTGCACAGCATTGCTTTGCCCACAAGTTTTCGAGGCTGACGGAGTCAGTCCAAAGCGTGCATGCGCGCATACATCTGCATGATCAAGATTGACAATTTTGTTTTTGGTACTACTCACGGGAAGACGACGAGTAAAAAAATAAAAATGATGATGAAAAAAAAAACAAAGAGGAAACAAAACATGGCAATACGCACACAGCGACATCGTCTACAAACTGAAAGACAAGTAGAAAAAATAAGTTGGCGACATTTCAGTCAGGCAAAAAAGAAAAAGAGAGTAAGGGGCGTTGGCGAAGCTCCGTGCGCGTTGTATGCTGAAATGGTTCGTAGCACAAGCGATGTACATCGCCAGGATGGAGTCTTGTAATAATTGGCACGGTTACCTGTTTTATCCCCACTTTGGTAGAGCAGCATCAGAGAGAAGCTGCGAAAACAAGTGTGAACAGAAAATGGTACCAATAACTACCCCGAGAGAAAGTAAGAGACACATGCTGGCACCTCATTTGCAGCGAGAAAGGCACGTCGCCAAGTACGACTTCTATAGAAAGAAAAAGAAGAAAAGAGAACGCACAATGAAATCGTGTAGATATAACAAACAAGAATCAAAAGGAAACAAGCGCCGGTACAGAGACAAAATAAACAACAAAACGCCCTTACTCTAGTTCACTTCAGAAAGAACTCGACAATATATCAGGTAAGTTTCATTTTTACGGCTGTGAGAGTCCTCGCGTTTTTTCATTGCACCTTCTAAATAGCGTGAGACTCATCTGCCTTAAAGCATCGAGTCAAATTCGAATAGCTTTAACGCAAGGAGAAGAGAAGAAGCGAAGGCAAAATCAACAGCAACAAGAATCGCACATCAACAACGCAAATCAAACAAGAACAAGAACAAGTACAGCTAAACAAAGAAAGATAACCCAGCCAATACTTCGTTAAATTACTACAAAAGAAATTTGCAAAAGTGGTAGACCAAGACGGTGTTCCACTTTTCATTTTCAAAAAAAAATTCTTCATGAGAAACGATGATGAACGATACAGCTTGCAAACAAAAGAAAATACAGGAAATGGAGTGGTAGAAGGAAAACAAAAACATCAACAATAGTAATGACAGAGAAAAAAAGGGGAGAGGTAGGAACAATTTATCGTACTTTAAAACAACACTCTTTTTTACTCCCCATGCAGTCAATATACTTATTTAGAAAAGAAATGAGACACATCACAATCTACGTCAGATCGGAAAGGAAAACAGAAATAGAGCAACAACCTGTCTTACAGCTCGGAGTCCTCGTCGCTATCGCCGGCGTTGTTGGCACGCGGCTGGTGGTGGATCTCGTCGTACGACGCCCCGCCCTCGCTGTGCGCCGGCGACGGCTGCCGCTTCGCCACAGCCGCCGCCGCTGACACCACCGTCGACGACACGGCGGCCTTCACCGGGGCACCGGCGGTGTGCACCTGGTGCTCCGCATCCACCGAGGCAAGGCTGGTCGCCGGGTAGGCGACAAAGTTCGTGAAGGCGCTCGAGTCGTTGGGGATGTGCTTCGCCTCAATGTGCACCTTGCCGTCCAGCGGCTCCTCGGAGATGATGCCGATGACGTAGGGGCGGTCGTACTCCGACTTGACGCCCTTGCGGTGCATGCGCGGCACGACGTGGTAGCGCTCACCGGGCTGCAGCGTCGCCCACATGGCGACATCGCGCGAGACGGCGAAGTTGAACTCGTCGGACGGGTGCAGCGGGTTCCAGCTGGTGTTCTGCACCACACGCTGCATGTCCCCGTCCTGCTTGGACAGGGTGAGCATGATGGGGGCGAGGCGGCTGGCGGAGTTCTTGCGGTCCACCCCGCGCTTATCGGGTTGAGAGAGCGTCAGCAGCACGCGGATCGGCTCGGCCGCCGTGATGTCGAGCACCGCGCTCGGCACCGTCTCCTCGAAGGTGCCCTTCACCCGGTAGTCCGTCGAGCCCTTCAGCGTCAAGATGACACCGCCGCCGTCGAAGTACTTCTTGGCGTCCTCGAAGTCGATCCAGAAGCTGCCGTCCTTCGGGTCGTTCATGCCGTCGCAGACGGAGCAGACGTCCGGGTTCTCCTCCCAGACCGGCGAGCCGTAGCTCCACAGCCCGGTCCAGCTGCCGGTGCTGCGCCACGGGTTGTGTACTTTGAAGAGGAGGGTGCGGCGCTTCTTGACCGACACGACGCGCTCTACGAAGTAGGTGTAGCTGGGGCGGAGACCAACCTGGGCAAACTTCTCGCGGAAGGCCTGCGGGTCCGCCTGCGACTCGCGACCCAGGTAGGTCTCCGAGGCGGGGCTGGGCGTGTTCAGGATGACCGTCGCCGCGTTGTTGCGCGTCACCTCGACCAGCGTCTCGACGAAGGTGTCCGCCTTGTACGCGTTGATCGCAGCAGCGGCCCAGTCGTTGTCGAAGCGAAACACCGGGGCGCCGGTGAAGTCCTGCAGCGCCTGCAGCGCATCGCCGCCGGTGATCGCCGCGTAGGAGCCGTGCACCTTCGCGTACGCCTTCTCCAGCAGCGCGGCCCACAGCTCGCGCGGCTCGTCCACGCTGTGGGCGAAGACGGGCATCCTGTTCACCGTCGGCAGGTAGTTGTCCACGATGATCGACTTCCACCAGCCGTCCTTGTTGACGCTGACGCGGTGGGCACCAACGGCCTTCTCGGCCGGCGTGCCCAGTGAGAAGAGGTTCTCAATGGCGGACGGCTCCTCGGCGAGGGCGGCGAGTGCGCAGGTCAGCCACGCGTCGCCGAGGTTGCCGGCGTCGACGGACTGGCTGACGATGGGGCCGACGATGGCATCGGCGCTGTCCTGCTGGTCCGCCGGCAGGTACTGCGACGGACGCATGAAGGCCATCTCAGGGAAGGTGCGCACGTCCAGCTCGGGGCGGGCGAGCGAGTTGGCCTCTGGCGGGAAGTGCAGGTCCACGAAAGGCGTGCTCGACTCCACGCAGCGGCGCAGCACCGTCTCGTCGTCGGTGTCCGCGGCATCGACCAGCGCACGCACCGCCTCCGTCTCGGCGGACGCCGTGGCGTTGGCCTCCGCGGCGATCTCGTGGCGGTACTCGTCGCTCAGCGGCTTGATGGTGATGCCGCTCTTGTAGCCGTTCACCGTGCCGGAGATGTAGTGCAGCGTCTCCAAGGGCTGCACCGTGGCATGCGCGCAGATCCACCCATCCTCCGTCTCCTCCAGCGTCGTCCGCTCGCCGGCGGAGATCTTCGAGCCCGGGCCAAAGCGGAAGTCCACCTGCGCCGTGTAGTCGAGCGAGTCGTTGTAGATGAACCACGCGTCATCCTTCACGATGCGGTAGATAAGGCCGTTCTCGAAGTACTCCTTCGTGTCGCTGCTCTCCACGCGGCAGGCGTTGTAGCGGTACGGGCAGCACTGCTGACGCTCGCGGATGGCGTGAATGCGCTGCACGCGCGGGTCAACGGGCTCCTCCGGCGCCTCCGGCTCCGGCGGCGGTGGCGCGGCGGCCTCCTCCACCACCTCGCGCTTCTCCTCCTCCGGTGCCGCCTGCTTCGCCTCCGGCTTCGGCTCCGGTGCGGCCTTCTTGGGCTCCTCCTTCGCCTTCTTCGGCTCCTCCTTCGGCTTCTTCGTCTTGTCCTTGGACTGGCAGCACCCCATTGTGTTTATGGTGTGTGTGTGTGT
>MDUD01007124.1:0-14710 GCA_002216565.1 Crithidia mellificae | reverse complement strand
TTTTTTGCCCCTTTTTTGCTTCACAAATCGAGTCCAGCACACAGTTTTGCATCATTAGGTGTGACTAGACCTTGTGAGTTGTGCTGCTTTATCGCCACACATGGTTTATGTGAGGAATACATCCACAACTAGATTTCTTTCGGTCTTGTTGCATTCTCAATCACTTAAAAGAACAAAAAACCGAAATCTTATCCAAAATACAACAATTGACCTAGAGTAAAGGATACTTCAGCTTATAGAGTTAATTTACAAAGCGCTCTCTTGCACTCATACTACACTCATAGAGAGGGAAGAAGGTTAATTAGATTTGCGACTTGCATAGACCTCGTTTTTTTTTTCCTTGACTTTATTTACAGCTGAATGCTAATAAAGTCCTTGCGACGACGCAGCTACACACAACTCACTTGCTCTTTTATAGCGTTTCTGAACTGCGGCGGACTCGCCTTTCATCTCTCTTGTCAAGAGTACGTGAACGACATTCAGCGGCGCCTGCTGCCCCTGCAAGACTCAAAGATGGAGCCTTCACGGCTTGTTCGTTCTTCTTCCTTTAATTCGCTTTCTTCCCCGGAAACGACTGCTATTCATACACCACGCCACGCAGCCGCGCGTGGGACGTACAACATCGGTGACGATACGCTGCCGTCACCACCCGCGATGCGTGCGTTCTACATGTCTACCCTGACCGAACCGGTGGCACACAGCACGTTGAGTGTCGCGCTCTCTGACGAGCAACCACCAGCGGAGTGGACGTTGCATGAGCGTCGACCAGATAAAGAGGTTTCAGTAAACGAGGGTGAAGTACCTGTCAAAACAGTAGTACGACGAAACCTGTACTCGGGACAAGGAGCAGCGACAACGTACAAATGTCAAGAAACAGTTGACACTTCTTCTGTGACGGAAGAAGGAGCATTGCTGTTTTCACGCGAACATGCTGTTCTGCCACACATTCCCAGCGCTGAGTGGCCTGCAGCTGCTAAATCGGAGAGCTCTAACGACAAAAAAACCAGCGTAGAGCTTGAACACACGCCACATGAAACTTCTCAGCCTCCCGCCGTTGTTGCTCATGCTGCAGGCTCACACGAGGCCTCTTCTTCCACGCCGTCAACAACGAAGGACACTACAAACAGTGAAGGTGACTCGGACGACGACGAGTCGCTTCCGCTGATCGAAATTCCCCTCCCCCCTGCACTGCGCAACAGCGCGTCTCGAGCCCTCTCCGAGCCGCCCGCGAAGCTGAAGGAGACGCCCAGCGGAGAAACAGAACCACCGAATGCCACGACGCGCCGCACAAAAGTTTTGGTTTCGCCTGCCATGGTCGATGACTCACCTGACACGACAAACTCCTGGATGTCGCCTGGTCGCGTGGGAGGCAACTCTGCAAGCCCTAACAATCACCACCACGACTACTATCAAAGTCTCTCTTCCACCGAGCAAGAGGAGGCGAGGGGAAGCCGCGGGGTGAGCTACACACGAAACAGCACGCACGCAGCTGAGATGAGACCCACGGAGGCGAGAAATGGCTCAGAAAATCAAACAGCACGCAGCGCTCCGTTGACTTCACCTTCCCCGACACGACCCGCTGCTCCGTCATCGTCGCCTCCACCGCAATCGGTCTCCCCTTCCCGTGACTTTAGTCCTCACAAAACCCCCGACGTCGCGCAAGAGGAAACGCACAGCACACCTGCACCACCACCACCGCCACTGCAAACTTCACCACCGCGTCACCAGTCAGCTGCACGCCTCCGTGAATCCGTGAACGAGGTGACGTCCCCGGCAGCAAGGAGTGCACTACAACGTTTACGCTTGCAGCTGAACCAAGCAGAGCGCGCAGCCGCGCTGCAGCACGCGCTGTGTGAGACGGCGGTGCGTGAGAAGGAGGACGCGCAGGTGCAGCTGGAAGAACTGTTGCACATCCAGTCCGAGTTGGAGCGGCGCAGTCAAGAGCACGAGGCGGCCCTCGCAGCAGCTACGCAACGCCACGCCGCAGAGAAGCTGGCGTGGGAGTTGGAGCGGCAGACGGAGCTGACCGCGCTGAAGGCAACGCATGAAGAAAAGCTGCAGCAGTGGGAAACTTTGCGTCGCAGTATGCAAGCTCAAGCTGCTGCGGCCTCGAAAGAGTCGTTGGCCGTGCAAGCAGAGCTGGCCGAGGCTCGTGAAGAGTTGCGGGCAGCACTAGAAGCGCAACTGAGAGATCAACAACAGTTGCTTGAGGTGAAACACGCACTGACGGCGACGGAGCAGTCGTGTAGCTCCTTGCAGAAAGAACTGAAGCAGTTGCAAGAGGCAAGGCGCGCTGCGGAGCAAGAAAACACGCGCGTGGTGAAGAGGTTAGAAGATGCGCTGCAGGAGTCAACTCAGCGCTCGGCAGTGTCGCAGCTTGCGTTCCGCACGCTATGCGACCAGCTCACGTGTGTGCTGGAGCGGCCGCCGCATTTTTTCACCTCCTGCGACGTGAGTGCGCTGTCGGTCTCTGGGGCTGCAGCGCTGCCCAGCGAAGGCGATACGAACGATAACACCAAACTTCTAAATAGTAGCACCGCAACGCAGTTCGGCCATGAGGTGTGGCAGACTCTGCAGGCTGTGATGACGGAGGATGCTCTCATCGACGTCGTACAAAGCCTCACTGTGGAGCAACACTCTTGTTTGCAAGGTTCATTTGTGTCATGTACGCAAGGGACCAATACATCGAAAGATGAGGTGGCTGCAAAGGGATTCGTCGCCTCGGACAAAAAGAATGGCCCAGGTAGACCGGATGCACACAAAGATGTTCTTAAGGTCGCAGAACTGTCGGCGAGTTGCAAGGCTCTGCTCCAACAGCATCGCCAAGAGGTGCGAAGCGCGTTGACAGCTGTCGTTGAGCGATGCCGCCGTGTCACGCGTGAGACGCAGGCAGCCGCTGACGCACGCAGCGCGGAGATGGAACGTGTTCTCTCTGCAGAGCTGCAGCAGCTTCGCTTGCAGGTGGCCGAATTAAAACAGCAACCGGCGGAGACGCATTTGAAAGCATCTGAGAGGCAAGATGCTGCAGTCGGCGTCACACCACGCGGCCCAGATACCACCTCTGACTTTTCTAGAAGCAAGTTCGGCACGTCTCCTTCTTCTGCAACTTACAATGCAACAGTGAATGATAACGGCCTTGCCGCTGATGCGCGAGCTCGATGTGTTTCGCCTCCTCCATCGGAGGTACAGACACTTCAGATGGCGCTCACGGAGGCAAAGCGCGCCTTACTGCTGGAGCAGCATCACACAACACTGCTACGCCGGGAGGTGGAGTCGCTGCAAGCCACACGAAGCAACGCCGCATTGCTGGCAGCGGTGGAGGGCAGCGTACTGGACGCGCAAAACAGCATCGCGCGGCGCATTGTAGAGGCGGTGGAAGACATGCAACGTACGGAGGTGGCAGAAGGCGTTGCTGTGCCGTATCACAATACCAGCTTCGAGAAAAGTCACTGGACACGCATGGGTAAGGCCACGCTGGGCGATCGTCACACGCCGAATCCGCCACCAAGCAACGGTGTCTCTGAGCTGTTTCACGACTCGGTTGGTGCTTCGCTGGATAACCGTGCACTTTTGCGGTCAGTACACAAGGCGGTGCTGCTAGCCGAAGCGCAGGTGGAGCGCGTTGGAGAAGAGTTGCTGGGTGAGACTCGGCGCGAGCGTTTTGTTGACGCTGCTAGCGCACTTGCCGCCACGCAAGCCTCGCCACGCCTCACAACGCGGAAAACCGTTGACTACGCGGCCGCTCCCGCCTCCGTCTCGCCACACGCTGACAGGCAGCAGCGGGTGTACCAGCAGATGCAGGGGCTGCTGCAGCGCGCACAGTTGGAAGGAGAGGAGAGCGGCTTTGCGCAGCAGCACAACTCTACCTCTACGAAACATCATGGCTACCATCATCAGAGCGACAGCGGCAGCGACAGCAGGGACACTGTGCGAAAAACAGTTTACCAGGGTGCTTCGAGTCCTATTGTGTCGCGTTATTCACCCGATGGCTCGCGTTGGTTAGCAGGAATTCGACCGCCGCCTGGGTTACCGTCGCAGGGGTTACCGCCACCGCCGCCGTCTGCGATGCCGTCCGGTGCCGTTGTCACGCCAACGCGGCTGCCCAGCGCGTCAGCAACTTCGCTGAACGCGCCGTCTCCATACGTGCAAGCCTACGTTCGTGCAGCTGTAGAAGACACGAGGCCTTCTAACGCGCCTTCGATTTTAAATCGAAGTTCTGCGTTTGCGGTGCAACGGCAGCGCAACTCGAACAGCAGCGACACCAATAGCGGCAACACGTGTACAGGCGCAACGGCGTTGCGCCTTTTCGAAGGGATGATGACGACCACGCAGGAGCTGCGCACCGTGGGCAACTTGCTGGAGGCGATGCGTGACAACGAGGAAACGCACGCGATGCAACGACAGGCAAGCTTGCAGCACTGGGAAGAACGGATCAAGGCGACTGTGAGGGAGGAGCTGAGGCGAGTGCAAGCAGCAGTGACTGCTCTCCGCCCACCAAACGTCGCACTCGAGCTCTTTCAGCGCCAGCGCCAAGACAGGAGGGCAGGAGACGTGAATGAGGTGCGCACCCCTCCACACCCCACGACAGGTGAGGGTGCTGCAGATACGGAGGAGCGACCTCCACAGCCGCACGTGCGACTGTCAGACGTACTGTCTGGTAAGCAGCCACCAGCCAGGGCTGCTCTCACTGGTGCCGTGTGTTACTCTCATAGTGAGTAGAACTTGTTGTGCTACGTCAATTTGAAACGTTGGTCACTTCAGGTACAGCGGTTTGTCGCACACGAACAAATTATTGCTCTGCTTAAAAGTGCAGAAACAAAAACAAAAAAGTGCTACAACCATCCTAAGCAATTGTATTTATTATTATGGTTTTTCTGAGGTCAAAATGATTTATGTGACCCATGTCCTCTCTTCGACAAGCAAAGACATCTGCTTCTTTGTTAGGACAAACGCACCGAACAGTTTTGTTGCTGTGGTCTCCAGTCATCTTTTCTATACCTCCTTTACTCCATCTCTCATTTTCCCAATTCCGGTACATAAATGCCACGCGTTACACTCCTCACTACAACATTGCAGTAAACTTAACGTCTACGATTATCGTCGATTCGTCTCTTTCTCTTTTTTTGGCCTTTTCCCGTTTCTTTCCTCATCGATAAAAAAAAAAACCACACCAGAAACCCCAATTTCTGCACCCACACAAAAAAATGCTTCGCCGCACTTACTGCCGCCTGTCCGGCCTCAACAAGGTCTGCTCCATGGAGGAGGCCGTGGCTGGCATGAAGGACGGCATCCAGGTCGCTTTCGGCGGCTTCGGCTGTGCCGGTGTCCCCGACGCCGTTGTGCAGGCGATGGTGAAGAAGGGCGTGAAGGACATGACCCTCTACACCGACTCCGCGGGTATCGACGGCTTCGGTCTTGCCCGCCTGATCGAGGCGCAGCAGGTGCGCCGCATGTGCTGCTCCTACGTCGGCATGAACAAGATCTTCACGAAGCGCTACCTGGAGGGTGATGTGGAGCTCGAGTTCGTGCCGCAGGGTTCCCTGGCGGAGAAGATGCGCGCCGGTGGTGCGGGCATCCCGGCCTTCTACACGGCCACCGCCTACGGCACCCAGCGCCAGACCGGTGGACAGATTCTCCGCTACGACAAGTCCGGCAACCCGTGCATGATCTCCGAGCCGAAGGAGACCCGCAAGTTCGGCGAGCGCTGGTACGTGCTGGAGCCGACGGTGCGTCCGGAGTACGCGGTGGTGAAGGCGTTGAAGGCCGATAAGAGCGGCAACCTCGTCTTCCGCGGCACGGCCCGCAACTTTAACGTGCCGGCTGGCCAGTGCGGTAAGACGGTGATTGCGGAGGTGGAGACGATCGTCGAGAACGGAGAGATCCACCCGGACGACGTGCACCTCCCTGGCGTGTACGTGAACCACGTTGTGCAGGCCTCGTACGAGGTGCCGATTGAGAAGCGCACCGTGTCCGGCGGCGGCGCGAAGAAGAGCTCCGTGGACCCGAACGACGACCGCCAGAAGATCGCCCGCCGTGCCGCGCTCGAGTTTGCCGATGGCATGTACGTCAACCTCGGTATCGGCATCCCGACCGAGGCCGCCAACTACATTCCGGAGGGCGTGTCGGTGACGCTGCAGTCGGAGAACGGCCTGCTCGGCATGGGCCCCTTCCCGACGGAAGACAAGGTGAGTGCGGACTGGATTAACGCCGGCAAGCAGACCATCTCCTTCCTGCCTGGCGCGTCCTGCTTCGACAGCTCCACCTCCTTCGCGATGATCCGCGGTGGCCACATGGACCTGACGATGCTCGGCGCTCTTGAGGTGGCCTCGAACGGTGATCTCGCCAACTGGGGTATCCCCGGCAAGCTGATCAAGGGCCCTGGCGGCGCCATGGACCTCGTCGCGAGCGGCTCTCGCGTGGTGGTGGTCATGTCGCACTGCAACAAGAACGGCGAGCCGAAGATCGTCGAGAAGTGCTCGCTGCCCGTGACCGGCCTCAACTGCACGTCGCGCATTGTGACGGAGAAGGCCGTCTTTGATGTCATCGACAAGCAGCTGGTGCTGAAGGAGATTGCGGAGGGCCTTACCGTGGATGACATCAAGAAGTGCACGGGTGCGCACTTCCACGCCGACAACGTGAAGCCGATGACGTACGCGGCCGCTCGCCACTAGACGAAAAGAAGAGAATGAGAAAAAATTCTGACGTCAATAAGCTGTGTTGCTGAGAAAGAAAGGAGGTTTTTTTTTCCTCCTTTCTTTGCTTTCTTCTCTTCACAGCAGAGTGACAATCATAATGATGGACACTAGTGTAGTTAGTACAATAGCGTAGCGAGGTGTAGTTTTTGGTATTGATCTTTTGAGAATCATATTCGCGTGCTCTCTTATCCCTGCTCAGCTCGCTGAGTTGTTGGTGAGAGAGTGAATTGAAACTCCCTTTTGCCTTTTTCTGCACATTGGTTCATTTTTTTTTTCTTTTTCTCTTTCTTTTGCTTTTTGATGGTATGCTTCCAATGCTTCTCTAGCCTTTTTTTTCCCACAATTTACCTTTTGATATCTAAAACATCCATTTTACAACGTTCGTAAAGTTCGTCCCGTTCAAGGGAGCTAGCGCATTTCTCTTCTTTCTAAACACAATTTTATTTTTCGCACAGCCCTCGGCACTATTTAGTGCGTGTAGTCTCCATTTTTTTTTTCACTTTTTGTGCCACACAAGATCTCGGCAGAGGTTTGCTGAGTATGATTTATGGAGACGCACGCGGATGGTGTTGCAAGCACTCAGATACTTACATTGTACGTGCTGCACGTATGTGCTGTTTTGATGTGCAAGGCATTTCACTGAGGAACGGAGGTCAGAAAGCTGAAGGTAAATTTCAAGGTGACTTCTCGTCATGTCCCCGTCCTTTTTCTTTTCTTCACGCAACCTTTTTCTTCTCTTCTCTTCTGGTGTGCAACGTATGATCTTCTCAAGGCGCACGTCTGCTTTTACTTGTTTTTTTTTTTGTCCACCGCACTTTTCTTGCTCACTTCTTCCGCAATTATTGATTGTCATCAGCTTCCGTGTTGACTGCGCTTCCTTGCACCAAGCGCAAGTGAACTGCAAAGATGGTAGTACTCAATATCCTTTTTGTCTGTGTGGCTTGCGTCGGTGTAACGCTTATTAACCGCAACAATAAAGCTAAAATTATTTTTATTTTTAAAACCAACCCCTCAACATAAAAAGCGTTTTTCTCTTTCTGGAGCTGAGCATGACTGAGGACACGTGCGCGTTTCGTGTTACCACCATGCATAATTGCGCGATAACAAGTAGGCATCTCAGGAAAGTGTTTTACTGGGCAAAAGGAACAGTTCATCCTCACTATCTTTTTCCTTTTCCAAACTTCGAAGTGAGAGAGAGAATTTAGAGGCGAAGAGAAAAAGAGGGAAGCGAGTACCATTTTCTTGTTTTTCCTACAAAACTCTACCGCAATACTTGACAATTCGTATTACTTTCGCAAAACAATTGTTTTGATTTATGGTTTACCTCGTTTTGTGTTTTCTTGTTTGGCTCACGAGAAGCATTCAATGCAGACGCGCAGACACACAAGCACACGCTCACATTAAAAGACACGTTTGCAGAGTACAGATTTTCCAAAATTTGTGTACCCAGTTTTATTTGACACCCTGCGCGTCTCTGTGTGTGTGTGTTTTGCTTGGACGTGTATGTACTACTGTATCGCTTCTCAACCTCGCTTATCTGTCTTTTTTTTTCCTGAGCCCCATCAAAGTATATATATTGTTTAGTGTACGAAATCCGTAAAAACGTTGTTTTGATTCTTTTTTCCCCTTTTTCCTCTTTACCTTTTCATGATTAATTCTTATGTTTTGTTTTCTTTCTCCTTGTAATCGTCTACAAATAGGTGACATGTGCTTGTGCGCTATCTTTACATGAGTATCTCATCACAATTCTCGCCGAAGGTCTTTCTTTTTCCATTTTTGCTGACCTTCAAGAAGAGTACTCTCACAATCAAAATTAGTAAATAAAAAGAAGAGTAAGAGCAAGCAACAACACTGACCACCGGTGCCAGCGTGCTGTTTGACATGTATGTTTTCGAGTTCTTCTTTCATTGTGTTCCCTCTTGTAACTGAATTCCGATGTTGAGGTGCTGAACGCACTTCATGGCCGAACACTACTAGGATTAGAGCATAACACAGACGGCAAAACTCAGACAAATAAAACAACAAAAAACTAACAAATAACAAACAAACAGACAAACAAATAAATGAAGCTCAACGTTGTAGGAGACAGACGTTCAAAAGAAAGAAAACTAGTGCGACACATCAAAGAAAAGCAGTAGCTCATCACTTTCTCCGACACTGCAAAATGCGTAAAAGCATGTCAGGCTCATCAAAAGAGCATTAGAGTCGTTTGTACGCATCAACAAAAGGACAAAAAAAAAATGGTGGTTGAACATGCTGTGTTGCTGCTGCTCAGTTTTCTACTGAATTTTTCTGTTATATGCACGCTGATAATTTTGAATTTGACGCAATTTTTTTTTTTAAAGTAGTTTCCCTTATTACCACTACTCCTCACTTTCCCTTTTCAATCTCTGGCTTCTCTTACGTGGATTTCGACAGAGGTAGCCTCATATACCAGAAACTCTCTTAGGTGCTGCCCACACATGACTTTTTGCCATTCTTCTGCATTGGCTTTTATTTCTCGTTTGTAGTCCCTTTTCCAACATTCTATTTTAGAGACTCATCGCTATATACCGCAAGCGATTCTGATCTCTCTCCCTTGCTTGTCTTGCCTTCTCTCTTCTCTTTCTCGACAGTTCATTCAAACTCGGTTTATTAAAAAAGACTAATTACATTTTTTTTTTTCGAAATCAAAAAAGTTTCGATCTCTAACGGTTTATATATTAGAGGAATAAACAATCTTCCGTTGAAGGTAACCTTATTATTATCATTGCGCTTGAAACGTTAGGCAAAATTTGAATATATTAACAATAGCACGCTAGCCACTCCATTTTTTTTTTTTCCAATTCGCTCACTGCCTCCACATATTTTTTTTTGTCACGCTTTACAGTAGCGAGAAGAACTGAAATCTTAAAGGTGTAACATATTATACAGTTGAAGGCGCTTTTCTTCTCAGTTTCCTCTTCTTACCTTTTTTTTTTCGTATATTTGATAACGAACCAGGTTCGAAGCGTTTCAAAGTTCCTTTCCGATTTCTTTTCACAGAGAGGGAGAAGCAGGTCTTTGCAAAACGATCTCTGCTTACCGTCGTAAACTATGCTTCATTGATACGAAAAACACACGTTGCTTCTGTGTCAAGCTCGCGTCTTTTCTTTTCTCTTTTCTCTGCGTTTGCGTTGCAGCTTTCGGAAGGTTTTTGTTGGCGCTGTAAAAGCAGCACTCACTCACACCAAAGAAGAAGCAGTAAGAAACGCTTTCGCGTAAGATCCCCTTTCTTTTATTTCCTTTTGCAGTTAGCAAAGAGGAAGTAAAGCTTCACGGTTTGTCAACACAATAGCTTACGGACTTCAATTTTGAAAGAGGAGAATGGCGTACTACGGCGTAGACGTACGAACGCCGATTTTTTATCGGCAGAGCTTCGCCAGTGCTCTAGAGACGCAGTCTAGCAAGACGTACGCACGGCTGACGCACACACCCGTAATTGCCGAGCATCTACCGCGCGGCGCGGCCAGCGGAGCTCGCATAGCGCAATACGGCACGACTCGACTACGCAGCCTAGAGGAGTTGGAAAAGCTGCTACACATCATTTTGGACGACGCAGGCGCAAAGCCGCTGGCAAACCCACTCGGCATCTCCACGCGAGAGCCCGGCGCGGAGGAGTGTGAGCGAACGGTGCTGTCACCGTCGTCGCTGGCGCGGGTGCAGGCAGCTCAACCCTCCGCCGCAGGACCGGTGACGCGCGCCGGCAAGGCGGAGCTGCACAACGTGTCGTCGCCTGCCAACGAGTCTCTATCTAACGTCGGTGACTCTTATCTGTATAGCCAAATCAACAACAATAGTACTTCTCACACAAGTAAAGCCGGTGTTACACAGACACATGCGAACAGCGCATTGGCATCTTCGACGGCGCGGAAGATGCCACGCTCCGTCTCCTTTCCACCAGAGTCCAACGGCGTTTCGCCTCGCAAGCAACGCGGCAGCGCTGGCGATCCAGCAGCGGGAGAGACACGGAGCACACAGGTGTGGCACTGGCTGCGTGGGTGGGTCTGGCGTGGTGCTCCGCCGTCCACCGCGACCTCTGCGGCCAACCCACGTGAAGATGTGGGTTTTAACGCCAGCGCCAGCACCCGGCCGTACCGCCGGGAGCACACCACCATCAATCTAAACACACACACCACGAGTGCGGCGGCCACGGTGCCCGTAGGGTCGCAGCCACCACCACCGTCAAGGAACGCCGCATTAAGTGCGAGTGCTGGGGTGCCAATGTGGGTTCGTGCCGCGTTCACCCCTGCCGCCGCTGCCCTCGCCGCAGCAACGGTGGACAGCAGCAACAATAAGGACTCTAATTTCAACACAAACAATTATAGCAGCATCGCATCAAGGCGGACTGCTGCCCGGTGCCATCGTGCACCGTCTGCGCAAGACGCTCTCATTGGCGCGGTGGGAGAGAGAGAGGAGGAAGAGGAGATTTCCGAAGAAGCCGCGTCAATGCCGACGCTGCGTGACGACGATCACGACAGCAACGGCATGCCGTTAAATGGCGGAGTAAGCGGCTTCTACTCCGCTCCCCTGTCGGCCAACCTCAATGGTGAAACCAGCGGTAAGAGGACAAATCAGAAAAGAAACAAAAACACCACGGATGACACCGCCTGGCAGGCCAGTGGGGCGCTGCACGTCAGTCAAAACGAAGACGCCAGCTCGCAGTCAACGCAGTCTCCTCACGGCGGTCGCAGCGCGGCAGATGCGTCGTCCTCGTCCCCGTCTCACCTCGATGATCCGTCGCTGCGGCGGTGGCGGCGCCAGACCAGCAGCAACGGTGGACAGGACGGCAGCCTGGARGACACGCTGCGCAGTTCGGTTCGCACAGACGTGCCGAACGCAAACAGCAACAACGACAACAACGGCTCTACGTCGTCGCCGCCGCCACCGCTGTCGGAGGGGCACACGCAGGGTAACAGCAGTGGGTCCGCAAAGGACGCGTCGAACAGTAACAACAACATTAATGTTGATGACGGCAGTGGCCACTCCGCGGCGTTGACGGAGCAATCCAAGCGGCCAAGCACCAGGAAAGGGCAGCCGCCTCTTCCCGCAACGTCGATGCTCGGCACCCCGTCCACCACGCTAGGCAGCACGAAAACGCAACCTTTCAACGAGAGCAGCAGTGGGGACAAGAGCAACAGCGCCAACGTGTCTGCAAAGCCGGATGCCAACGATACGGAGCCTCCCGTAAGCTCTGCTAAAGCCGCTTCAGCTGGTGCGACACCTGCGGCGTCTGCGTATACCAAAGATCAAATCAACGCGTACAACACATCGACCACAAGTGACCGGCACGACCTCGCCACGGCCTCGTCGTCGTTCACCGCAACCCATCACGGAGGCCCATGGCACAGTAACACCAACGGCAACAGCGGTGGTGTCAGTGGTGTGATGCCAGTCGAGCTTCCACAGCCGCAGCCGCGCATCACGACGCAGCACTCCGTCGCGTCCCACAACACCGCTGGTACCACGGCACTGATGCGGTGGGATCGCCACGCCTACGCGGTGGAGCTTGTGGGCTGGCTGCACCTTATTGTCTGGGTTCGCTGCCAGGTAATTCACTTCTTGCGTGACTTGTCCGGCGTGCAAGGTTTCGTGGCGTGGAGTGCGTGGTACTGGTCATGGGCCCAGGAGCACACACGCCAGGCTGCCTTCCACCAAGCCCTCTCCTCGCGTCGCTTCTGGCGTGGTTTGTGGGCGCGCGGCCTCAGCGCGCAGCTCAGCGAGGTGCAGTACGAGACGAGCGGTCACATGTTCACTCTCAAGAACGAGTTCCGCCTCATCGTGAGCTACATTGGAGCCGCCTACACTTCCTTGGAGCAGCTCAACTCGATGATTCTGCAGATTCAACACCAGTGTGAGATGACGACCTCGCCCATGGCCGCAGCTGCCGCGGCCGCAGCGGCGCGCTCGTGCGTGGCGAACAACTGCGGCGGTGGTGGAGGTGGTGGCGTAAGCGTGACGACGATACCGGATCTGAACAGCAGCGTCAATCGCGCCTACGCTCTGGGCCGCCGCGACCTGCTCTCCCCGCAGAGCAGCATCTTTTGGAGCCCTGCCCCGGTGACGATGGTGGCGGACGACTTTTCTCCCTTGGCACCGCGGCCGCGCGACTACGTAGAAGGCCGCGCAGAAGCCCTCGCAAACCCGTACGGCGTTCAGCGCTCGGCGTTTGACGATGCAGCCGGGGTATCCACTAGCGCTGCGGCAGCTGCTGCGGAGCAAGACAGTGTTAATGAAACGGCTGTTGTCGAGGCTGCGGAGGAGGTGGAAGCCGCCGCGGCACTGCTCGTGCTCGACAGGCTGCGCTCCGCTGTGTGGTCAATGCTGCAGGAGCAGCGCGATATGTTTCGCGGCAACGTCCGGCAGCTCGAGGTACTGGAGTCGAACGACTACTTTGGGTGGCCGGGTGACGTAGGCCATGTGGACGGCCGCACGAACGTTAATCTATCCACCACGCACGCCACCGGGCTGCCGATGTATGCCGAGAGCGTCCTCTTCAACGCTTCTCCGGTGAATGAGACGCTGCTGGGCAGCCCCTCGATGCGGCTGCACGAGGCAACCCGACTGCAAGGTGAAGACAGAGACGGTCAGGAGCCTGGTTTCAATGGTGGTAGTGGTGGCGGCGAAGGGGCAAACCGCCCGGTGACGGCTCGAGATGGTGCCGTGGCGCTGCTGCTGTGTGTGCAAGACTCGCGGCGTCTTGTGTTGCGGCTCAAGACGCTGGTGCAGCGTGCCCACAACCCGCCGGCGTCACGGCACTGGCAGCGCATCGTCGTTGCCGCAGCCGCCACGATGCCACCATTCATCTGGCTTTACCGTAAGACGCCGACAGAGCTGATTGCGCTGGCGCGTGGCCGCTACCACCTGGCGCAGCAGATTGTGAAGTCCTACCTGCTGGAGCCGATAGCGCAGTTGAAGGAGTCGCTCTTTTACGTGCGGCCAGGTGTGGAGGACCGCCGCGGCGCCTTTGAGCGCGACGCCGTCTCCCTCGCGAACATCATTCGCGACTTTCACGAGGACATGTACCCAAATATGCCGCAGGATCGGCTGGAACAGATGCGCGATGTCACGCTGGACCGCCTGCGCGCCGGCGTCGGCGACCCGGAAGGTTTTGGCCTCATTGAGCAGCAGTACCGCCACTCACTGCGCCACCCGATCCGCAGCGCCATCTTCGGCGATTTGCCCCGCATTCTTCTCATCCAGCTGTCCTATCAGGCTCTTGAAATGAGTCGCGTGGCGAATGGCGTGGATGAGGTGCTGGAAGGAAACGACCTTAACTTCAAGGTGATGGCGCTGCTGCCTGTCTTCGCGGCCGGAAGCCTTTTTGTGATGTGGGGCTTCTTTCGCTACCGCGCAAACTACAAGCCGATCCGCATGCGCATGAAGCTGCTGTGGCGTTCCCTGTTCCGCGTGATCAGCTTCGCCGGCAGTGGGCAGCAGATGCTGCCGCCCTTTATCCGTGGCCTTGCCCAGCACGGCGAGACCAACCTCAACCCGTCCTCACCTGCAGCCGCCGCGCAGTTTCCTCGCCGGGCCGTCGCGTCGAACGGTGTTGAGAGGACACCAGGACGTGGGCAGAGCACTTGTAATCATAACACGAAAATTGGCACGAGTCGAGGCCGGAGCACCACGCGTGTAGGAGCGGTCGCTACGACTCCGCCCTCTGCGAATGTGTGGAGAGGTAAAGGCGATGCGCGCTACGTGGAGGAAGTTGACCCGGCACACTTCACCGGCTCAAGCGAGGATGACGACACGTCTTCGATGGCGGCGTCCGTGAACACCCGCGACGATGCGGCTTCTGCGCGTCAGCTGAACAACTACGAGCAAGGCATGGTGCTGCTGCTGTCCCACGTCATTCGCTCGCTGGCGGCGGAGTACCTGCGCTCCTACGAGTACTTTCACGAGCTCGTGGAGGACTTGAACGACCTGGAGAGCGTGCAGAGTTCACGGCATCAGCGGCTGGCGACGCTGGAACGCATGCGGGCCACCCACGCATC
>MDUD01007118.1:0-15736 GCA_002216565.1 Crithidia mellificae | reverse complement strand
CTTTTCAGACTAATTCCGGCTGTTTTGCCGTGATTCAATCAGTGTTGTTAGTGGGCATGGTCGTCATGAGAGTGGCCGTGCGCACCTGCCACTGCATCGGCGTCCTCGCCTCCTTCGCCGTTGTGGTGCGGCGCCGTCCCGCCGATCAGCCGGCAGCGAAACATGTCCGCCACGGAGGCAATGTCGCGATCACACTCGCACGAGTGCGACGCCGGTGCAGTGATCGTGCGCTCCTCCCAATTGTAGTGGATGCGCGAGGTGAAGGTGTGAAACTCCTCTAGCGAGGCGATGCAGCGTTCGAGGGACGGGTTGATGATGTTGCCCGTGGCGGCGGTGTGCAGTGCACCCTCGCCGTCTTCACCGCTGCTGCTGCTGCTGCTGCTGCTGCTGCTGTTGCTTTTGCCTTTCGTGCTGAGGCTTTTGCTGTGGGAGTGGCCATGCGCCGCGTCCTCCTTCGCCCCACCTGCCGCTTCGCTCTCCTCCTCGCCCTCCGCCACGGCGTCATCACTGCCCAGGTACTCCTCCCGCGGCTCCGTGTGGTTGCTGCAGACGAGAATGGTGGTGAAGGTGTCCTGCACCGGCAGGCTGCCACGCGCGAGCGCGGTTAGCAGATCTGTCGCCTCGCGAATCTGGGTCGCCTGCACCGTTTCGTAGACCAGCAGGGTGACGTGCAAGGCGTACTTGTGACCGTGGCGGACGAGAAAGACGTTCATGAAGAGAATCTTTCTGCGGTCCACCGCCTCCGGATCGTCCGCGGTGGAGACGACGGAGGCCGATGAGGCAGAGCGGCTCAGCGCGGTCTCTGCGGTGTTCTGCGCTCCCTGCGTGGCGGGCACCACGTGCTTCCCGTGCTCAATGCGCAGGGTAAATTCCTGCAGCTGCTCGCGAATCGCACTCACCTCCTCCGCGTTCTGGTAGTCGAAGAACTCGAGCACGGCATCGCGGAAGAGGCCGTAGCCAATCTTGCAGATGGACAGCGAGACCGCCAAGCCGGCGAGACCGTCGATGCCAGGGATGCCGACCACCTGCCCGGCTACGCCGATCAGCGCCACACCACCACTCCACGCGTCGGCGCGGTGGTGGTACGCGTTTGCGACGACCACGCGCGAGCCCGCCCGCAGCCCGACCCGCCGCGTCCAGCGAAACAAAATTTCCTTTGTCACGACGGACGCTGCGGCGATGCAGACCATCGTCCACAGAATCACCTGCTTCCCGGTAGACTCATCGTACTGGGTCACCTCGAAGTGGCTGTGGCCGTGGTGGGCGTCCCCGCCGTGGCTGTGGTTGTGGCCTTCGGTCGAGCCGTGCACGTGCCCACCGTTCGCCGCACCGGCCACGCCACCGTGAGCCGCGTCGCCCCCCGCCGCTGCGGCTGCTGCTTCGTTTCCCTCCGTGGTGCCGCTCTCGATGGAGGTGTGGTGACCCGTCGCGGCCGTCAGCGCGTTCCGCACGCTCAGCATCACCGCCGCCGCAATACCGCCCGTTGGCGCGGCGAGGGCAAGCAGGTGGGAGACGTCCACCAGGCACTGCTCAAGCGACTGCACCAGCAGCGCCACACCACCGAAGAAGAGGATGGCCGCGACGAGTACCGCCCCGGAGGTCTCTAGGCGGCCGATGCCGAAGGGAAAGCGACACCGCGGGAACTTCTTCTGGGAAAGCGAGATCGCGCCGTAGGAGATGATATCAGCCAGAATGTCTGTCAAGGCGTGGAAGCCGTCCGCCACGAGCGCCACCGACCCGCCCGCCGAGCCGATCCACAGCTTTGTGACACAGAAGAACACGTTCGTGGCACCGCCGGCGAGGGTGGCCACCTGACACTGTCGTAGGTACTTGCCGGAGATGTTCTTCTCGATGGTGCCGTGGCTGTGGGCGTGACCGTGCCCGCCGTGGCTGTGGCCGCCGTGGCTGTGGCTGTGGCTGCGCAGCTGATTCGCCGCCGGCACCGCCTTGGCGGCGAGATCTTGAGGAGGGACAATAGGCGGCGCTTTCATGGCGAAGAAACGGCGCATTCAAGAAAAGGGAGTTGATTGAAATCTTTACTTGACGTCAACAACAACAAAAAAGCCAGAGGTTTGATTTTTTATAAAACGTGACGTGCGCTAGTACACTGAAACACAACAAGTTGGTGAGGAGTGTTGGGACGGGTACAGTTGGAGGGAACGAAGCGTGGTGGAACGAGATGAAAAAGACAAAGTAGTATAGAATAAATTTTCTTGAAAACCAAAAAAAAAACGAAATAGCTGGAAAGAAAAGGTAGCAAACTAAAATGCAATGACTGAGCGGTGGTAGCGGCGAGAATTACACTTCGTGTGTGTGTGTGTGTGTGTGGGAGAGTGAGTATAGATCGAAAGAAACGCACAGTATTTCCCAAAAGAGAAAAATTCGAGTGACAAATGAACACCAAAATGCAACGGTACAAACCGAAACTGAGTAAAGATTAGAGCAGACCGACCATAAAAACAAGAATAATTGAAGAAAAGAGCTTGACTAGGTTGACATGCACTGCGTAGCTTAGCTTGATCGAGGATAGAACTTCTGAAGTGAAGAAAAGACGAGGAGCAAGAAAATGTGACGACGAGCAAAGCAGAGGGGTATAAAGACAGATGCAGCTTTAACTTCGTGAGAAACTTTACAATTATGTCTCAGAGAGCAGGTGTGTGGAAGATGTGAAGATTAACAAGAGTGAAAGCAAAAAGCGTTTATTTCGTTTCACTTTTCGCCAAATGCTGAACATATAACTTTTTTTTTTTAATATAGAACGATGGTGTCGACAAAGTGCTTTTGTCTGGCTCGCCAATAAGCGGAAATTGCTGAGGCAAAAAATACCAGGATTTGCATTCCTTCTGCATTAGTCTATAGGGTTAAAAATGGTATCTTTTTAGAAGACTTTCTCCTCTTTTAGCTCAATGCTATATAAAAAAGTTTTTTTTTTTTGATCATTGTTCTATGGGCTACGCGTATAGAAAAGAAGCCGTCAAAAATGTATGAAGAGGAAAAAAAGACGCATCTAGGAGCAGAAACAAACAAAAGAAAGACACACATGAAAGAGGAGCCGCTAAAAACGCTCCGTGTCCATACACCTCAAGAAAGGGCCACGTCGGCAAACGCCCTGAAGCAACGGCTCAAAGTTTCGTTAGTATTGCGTGACAGATCGCAGCGCATCGGACGGCGGCACAAGCACGGTGACATCGCGCAGGCGTCCATCGCGCAGCACATGCAACGTCAACTCAAAGTACGGAAGACACTGCGCCAGCAGACTCTTGTGCTGCGACACATTCACGCTCCCCTTGAAGTACGACCTCGGCTGATTTGCCGCTACACTCGCGGCGCGATACTTCAAATCACTTGCCATGCCACCCGTGCGGTGCCTCGCGCTGGCCGCCACCGTACGCGCCCGCTGCAGCGCCTGGTCCAACCCGCCGCCATCCGCGGCAGGACGGTGAAGGCTTTTTCGCTCGTCGTCCTCGTCGAGCAGCGACGTTTCCGCTGCTGTCAACACCGACGTGTCCATCAGACCTTGCGCTGGTGTCCCTGCAGTGTAATGCCGCAAATAGCCCTCCTCGATCTGCACCCGGCACTGCGCGTTGTAGTCACGTGTCAGCTCGGCCAGCATCACGTACAGCTGGGCACGGGTCTGGACGGCGTGGTGGCCGACGCCGGCGATGACGTCGCCCACGCTTAACCCGGCTTGATCTGCGGTGTAGCCCTGGTAGACGGCCCTCACCCGCACCCCAACCCTGGGCTCGCGGACATCCTCCAACTCGATGCCCAAGACGGGCGGAGCCGCGGCAATTGCGTAGCGGTGCGGCGCGTACACCTCCAACACCTCCACCCGCGCCGTCAGGTCGCGCAGCGCGTCGGTGGCCTGCTGCGTCGCATGCATGGCGTCATGCACCGCGTTGCGCTGCTGTCGAGCATCCTCGCTGTTGGCGAGAAGAAGTTGGGTAAGCGTGCGGGTGAACCACGCGCGGTGTGGCGAGGCTGATGTACCGGTGGGGAGGGCCGTGTCGTGCGGATCTGGCACGGTCTCCTCCGCACTTGTGGCTCTGTCACTTGTAAAGAGATGGATCCCTGCCGTGGAGGCGTCCTTGTGGGCTGCCACCGCATCTTGCACCTCCTCGAGCACGCGCCGCCACTCTTCGTCTCGGTGATTCAGTTGCGTTTCAAGCCACTGCGTGAGCGCGAGTGGCGGCGGTGGCAACGGCGTAGAGGAAGATGGCGCTGCCTCTGTCGATAAGTCCATCTTTTTACGACTGATAGGCCGCCCATCGGGTGCATCGTGTAACGTGTCCTCTGCGTTTAAGCCTAACCACCGTAGCTGGCGCCGCTGCTGCACCGCCGCGCGCTCCACAGCCGCCACGTGCTGCGTGAGGTCGTCCAACCGCTCCGCCACGTTGTCCTCGAGTGCGGCCTTCCACTGCTCCAAAGTTTCCATCATCGTGCTGACTGTTTGAGTGTTGGACTGCGCGGGTGGTAAGGGCGTGACGTCCGGCTCGCTTTGTGCTGAGGAAGATGACGACGCCGGGGATGCCGACCGTGATCGTTCCTTCTCGCTGTGGTGAAGAGCCAACGACGCAGCTCCAGCAAACTGCTGCTGCTGCTGTTGCAACGCCAATAGTTGTTCCTGCAGATGCGCAAAGCGTTGCTCCATTTCGCTCACCCAGGTTGCACGCAGCGCGGCTTCATTGTGATCATGCGAAGCGGTCCGCATCGTATTTCGCTCTTCCCGTGGCAGCGAAACAGAGGTACGCGCGTCTTTCCGCGTAGGTGGGGCGTGCTGAGAGAATTGTGTGGAGGAGGAAGAGGCTGAGGACGACGACGACGACGGAGCTCGGGCCGGCGAGGAGTTTTTTACGTCTTTGCTGTTTAACGGTGCAGTTTGTGTCGATGGATTGCCCCACCTCACGTTTGCGGGCTCTGCCTCGCGGCCATGGTGCTGCTGAGAGAGAGTAGTGTGTTCCGCTTCACTTGTGCCCCGCCTGGTGTTGAGGGATAAACTTCTCGGGTCTTCCATCCATCTTTTCTCCTCTCCTGCGGCCTCTGGCACCCGCGAGTCGCGCTTTAACAAAAATACGATGTCCGCTTTGTGCTGCGCCACCTCCCCGCACAGCGCATCGCACGTCGCTTGTTGGCGGTGCAGCGTTGCCTCCTGCGTGTAGACTTGTTGCACCAGTGCCGTGTTGACGTCGATCAGATGCTTGCAGGAGGACAGCAAGACCGCAAAGAGGTCGGCGTAAGGTCCTTGGGTGTCAAAGGTGTGCTGCTCATAGAAGCTTTGGAGACGGTGCAGCGTGGCCCGTTCGTGGGCGAGAGTGGCATCGGCGTTGTGCAGCATCGCGTGGGCGTCTTCGCTGCGGTGGCGCGATGGGGACGGCGAATTGACGGCGTGTGGGGCCGCAGCCGGCGTGAGATGATGCGGGTGATGCTGATGATGCGTGCTCATTGTGTTAAGCTCTGCAGAGGAGAGAGAAATTCTTGAAAATCTAAAAGGAAGGTTTTGTACTGTCGACAAAATAACAGCGATCTAGTTGACAGGTTCTTATGGGAAAGGAAATGCGACAAATGCACTAGCTCAAGAGTTGAGCTTTACAAAACCAATAACATAAATGTAGCAACTAAAAGCAACGTGGAGATTATGCAATTCAAGAAAAATCCAATAAAGAAAAATGGTTTAACGAAAAGATATGATCTAAAGTGTAACGGTAAAGTGAGAAAATGAAAATAAGAAAAGTTGAGTTGAGTCGCAAAGACTTGAAAAGCGAATGCGAGAAAACAACTTTCAGCGGGAGGTTGATTCTATCCAGTCTAAAGACAAACAAAAGCCGGCACTAATTCGCTACAGTGTTATATTTTACCTCAAAGAGACAAAGCATAAGAAAAAAAAATTGGGAGATATAGAGAGAGAAGGGAGAAAAGTGCGTATGGCAGTGATTCGAGAAATGAAAATTGCCAGAGAAGTGCCCTGAAAGATAAAAAGGTGTGTCATAAAAAGATAAACACACACACACACACAACACACACACACTAAGTTCACGTGGAGTCAAGAGACTTTGAACTTTGGAGAGATGCGCACAGTTTGCACCTCAACTGCAAATGCTGTTCGCTGTGGCGAAATTAACCAGGTTTCCTGAATAGTACTGTTGTTGACGACACTTTGGAGCATTAAAGAAGTTGAAAAGCGAATCATCGAGGCGACTTCGATTAAAGTCACTATTAATCAAATAAGGCCAAGAAGCTCCACCTAGTTTTCTTTTTTGCTTTTGTAACAAAAATCGGTCAAACAGAGACTGAGACTGAGACAGAAGAAGCGCCATGCTTGAGGTGCCTACTACCAACAGCCCACACAAACAAACAAACAAACAAAAAAAAACCCGCAGATAAATCAGACGGCAGAAGGAAGAACAAAGGAGTCAACAGTGATTGCAGAGAACCACCAACACAATCGACGTAAGTAATTAAGAGGGTTTTAATAAAAGAAACAACTCTGTGAAGCCTGAGCATGGACATAAGAAGGCAATTGTGGAACAGGAGATGAGAAAGGCGAGCGTGCGTATATGCAAAAAAAAATTTGAAAATCACGCGATTGCAGGAAAGAAAAAAGAGATGACATAATTGCCAATGCTACTAGGAAAAAAAGATTATTCTAGTGTGTTTTTGTGAAGAATATCGTCGCAGTTTTAAGTATACATAATCCGCTATAAAAAAAGGGAAAAAGGACAGAAACCATTTTTGTCCGTTGTCGCAGAGGGAATTTTTTTTACCCAACAAATGGCCAAGGCGAAAGAAGAGAGCACCGTCGAGAGCATCAATAGAAACAAAAGCGCTTTACCGCGAGCTACAGAAAAAAATATACTTGTCGAGCGTCGGTAAAATTCTTTTGGTCAACAGAGCGCGCGAGAAGCTCATGAAGAATCAAATTGTACGCGACACACGCACACACACACATTCAGACAAGTATTCGCAGCAGTTTTATTCAATAGCACCCCCGGCCCTGATTTCCCTTGACACTTTTTTGCATACCTCTAAAAAGCTCACAAGTGGCATATTGACAGAGATGGCAAATTTGCCGACAGTGAACAGGATCGTGTTGAGCATCGCCGGGGAGATCACCACGTTGCATGAGTTCAACAGCTCATCCAAGGTCGCGGATCCAGCCTCGGAGGCCATTCCGTCGCGAGCCTGCGTCATCGCCTGACCGTTCAGCACGTTGGTGCTGCGGCCAAGAGAGGCGGCAAGAGGCGCCAGCGAGGGCAGCATGCGTTGGGCCTGGGCGGCGTTTTGAATGTGCAGCTTGGCCCACATCTGCCGCGGCAGCGGGGCACTGGCGAAGACGCGACGGCCGAACATACTTCTGAGAGAGAAAGAGAGTGAGATCAATGCGGTCACGCGATAAAGCAGTTGTGTAAAGACCTCGGTCTACTTGAATTTTCAATTTCTTTCTTAAAAGCGAGAAAGGTAGAAGAAGGAAGAGAATAAGAAATCAAGAGAGAGACAGACAGCAAAAGCTGAGAGCTGTAACACGGACAAACACAGATGAGAGCCAATTAACGGCCGTGAAGTTAATGTACAGCATATTTATTATTTAAAAATGTACTTTGATAAATTGTTCACAGGCAACGCAGTTTTAATGAGACATCCAAAATTAGCCCCTTCTGTATGTTGAAAAACAAGGAGCTCAAAGCTTGATTAATGTATAATATATTTTCCATTGAAAAGCCTTTGGTGTAGTTCTTCAGCTGCCATCTGCCAATAACAATGAAAGGCAAAATAGTATAATTTTTCTACATTGTCGCAACCAGACAATGGGTTTGCTATATGTGTTCTTTACTTTAGCAAAAGCAGTCACGAACTTTCCAACGGAATACTGCACAATGAAAGCAAAACAGGAAAACAGATTAAACGTAACAAAAGGGCTAGCACCATGCTCACACGTAAAACTAGAATGACAATGCACATTACACAATCTAAGAACATAATTCAAGAAAGAAAAATGAGAAAAAAAAAGTAAGCAGAGTTCTCCAAGAGAATGAAATGGATGCACATTAGTAAGAGATAGAAAAACGGTTCAACGCAATCTAAACTGGAAAAACAATAATAAAAAAAATAGTGAGAAAAACGAAAACTAATAAACAAACCAAAATATGCATATTTTACTTGGTATGACGGTCAGGGCAAATACAAATGAAGTAGTACGCCAAGCAGAGGCTCAGAATGAGCCACACCGCCCCAAACACGGAGAAGAAGATGGCGACGGTGCGTCCTACGTGATGGTTCACTTCCGATTCGACAACCGGTGGGTTTTTGGTCGGGCTTGCCGCAGGTGTGCTGAAGACTTCAGGAAATGGCGCGTCGCCTTCCGGTGCCGTTTGCGCGGTTGCAGTAAGGCATATGAAGAGCAAAGCCACCACCAGCACCAGAAGTGTAGTGCTTTTGAGTGTAAAAAAGGCCATATTGCTAAAGAGCTAGTTCGAATTGTTGCTTGAGAGAAATAGAAGAGCTGGTTCGATACTCATATACATATGGATTAGAGGTCAAGCATGTTGGACAACAACAGTTGTGTATGTGTGTGCGTCGTGATAGCGGGGAAAAGTAAGTGCAGAGTTGAAAAGGTTAGTAGGTAATTACTATTTTTTTTCTGCAGTAGAGAGAGGTGACCTGCTCTTTCACAGCAACGCGAACGGACTGAAAGCCTCAAGCTAAGACTGCTCATACCTTCTGCCCTTCGTTGCCAAGAAGCTTGGCTTAAACAACAACAACAACAACAACAATAAGAATAGTAGAGCTGTACATACTAGCATCGAGTGGCAAGCAATTCAATGTCTTTTTTTTGGAGCCCTTTTAATTATTTATCGATAGTTGATAAAGCACCACAAATAAGAAGGTTTTTTCTTTTCATTCTGACAAGGTAGTTGTTATTAGCAGCCAACAACATACTGTGAGATGAAGGTGTTGTGAAGTACACAAGCAACAGAAACACCTCAACGAAAGTGAATGATCGATAAACAGAAAGAGACACAAGTTTCACAATTGCAACACTGGAGTCCAAGCTGAATTCGCCGCAGCGCTTAAGAGCTCTGGCCAGAACGTTGCTGCTCTGCAAGAGGCAAAAAAAGAGGTTGTTTTAAATTTCACGATACTCATTCATTCAAAAAAAAAAAGTGAAAAAGTTACAAAGGTGCTAAATAATCTTTGACGAAGAAACAGCAACACTAAAGAAACGCGCCAGAAGAAAAACAACAGATTGTCAAGCGAGAGGAGGAAAATAAAGGCAGGTGTATTTGATGAGCGGGCAACGGTTATGGCCACCGCGTACCAATTTAAGAATGCGCTCTTTAAAGCCAAAAACTAAAGTCAAAGAAATAACACTTGCGACAAAAGGTTTTTTTTTTTAGAAACAAAAGAATTAGAAAAATGGACCCCGTCAAAAAACGTAGTTTACCGCACGATTTTGATAGGTGGAAAAAACGAAAGGAAACAAAACACTGCATTAAACATTTTACTTTGAAGTAGGTGGACAAAATTTGCGAGCAGACTGCTCTTAGAGCACGGCAAAAGTCGAAGTTGTACAATTCGTGATAAAAAAAATAATTTACAACGAGTCTAAGGCAGATGTGAGAGTGTATTTTTTCCGTCAAAGCGCAGCATCTCACTTTGCAGCTTCTAAATCCACGGCACAGCAGCAGGGTCTTCGTTCAGCTTACGCTCCGTCACCACCGGTGAACCGCGCTGCGAGTCACCTAGCACCAACACAGCCGAGTCGGAGCTACGCCGCACCGTCGGTGAGCTGCTCTTGCGCAACTCACTATCCTCCCGCGCCTGAATGGCACCAAACTCACTACTCGCGGCGCCACCACCGCTCACGCCCGGGACTGCCGCAGCGCCAGCGGCAGCCGCGGAGCTGGATGCGCCGCCGAGTGGCGGGTCGCGCAGTTGATCGTAGTCGACGTCACCAGCGGTGCGACTAAAGTAGATGCCGGCGGCCCCGCCCACCTGGCGGAAGCTGCCGTAGAAGGCGACGAGGGCACAGGCGATTCCAATCAGCGAGCCACCCAAAATGTCGGAGAAGTGGTGCTTGTTGTCGCGGGTGCGGCTGACGGCGCACATCGTCGGCACAATCAGCGGGCAAAGGCAGATGACGAGTCGGGTAAAGCTGGCCTGCCGGGCAAAGGGGCGGAGGTACGCCACGCAGAAGAAGGCCATGACCGTGAAGACGGCGAAGGAGGTGCTGCTGTGACCAGAAGGGAAGGAGAGGCGGCCCTCCTTCAGCTCCGGGTGCTCGTCCATCAAATTGCAGTAGAACTTCGGGTTCTTCTGCGGGCTCGGCAGCGAGGTCATTGAGCTCGTGTAACCAGCCGACTTAAGCCGGTCGAGGTAGTCGGGGCGGAGACGACCCGCGTAGACCTTCAGGACGGCCATGATGCAGAACTCAAGACCGACGGCCCACAGATGGGCACGTATCCACGGGTACAGCGGGCCGCCGCTTGTCTGCAGGTCGCGAATGCGCAGCCGCTTCGAGTTGCCGTCCTGCGCGTCGATGTCGACGTACGCGTTCGCCGCTCCACCGCTGACGAGGCCGCTGCTGGACCCGCTGTTGCCGTTCATGCCGAGCGCGTACCACTCCATCGGCTCGCCCACCAGCCGCTGCAGCGGCTTCACGAGGAAGAGTACAAAGACGATGTAAAAAACGATCGCGAGCGCGACCATGAGGCCGAGCGAGTAGTTGGGAAACGTGTCCGCGTGCATCGGGTAGTCGATGGTGGCGTCCGTCCAGGAAAAGGTGCGGCAGTGCGGCTTGACACTGACCGTGACCACACCGGCGACAATGTTGAGCAGGGCGAGAACGATCCAGTCCAGCAGGTGGTAATTGTTCCACGCGTGGAGAAAGTTCGCCTTGGTGAAGACGGCCATGACTGCGAACGGGGGGTGTCAGCAAACAAAAAAAGAGAGGAAGATGTATCAAAGCAGCGAGATCTACGGAGACCACACACAGAGAGATAAACGATAAGAGCTTTGCTAAAGTTAAGGAATATGATAAAAGGTTAGCAGCCGAAGTTTCTGTATATATAAATTAGGCACGCTTTGGTTTTTGCGGAGAACGAATTGGGTTCCCTTTTTTTTTTACTGCAGCGCGAGTGCTTTGTGACCAACAGGCTGGGTTTTCTTTTAGCTACTGTCTCGACGGGTGCTTCGATAATTCTTGAGCCTTTGATAAGAAAATAAAAAAAAAATCAAATGAAGAGACAGTTCAGTATAGGGAAGTGTGGCAGGGAGGAAAGAAACCCCCACGATTTACAAAAAAGAGATAGGAAAAATAGACGACATCTGGGTGACGAACATATGGGCAGAAAGAGGTTTTACCGAAGTTAGGCTTCAAAACCAAAATGCATACATTCGAGTCGAATCTGCTCATTGAGATTCGCAGACTAAAGGTTTCGTAAAGGCAGCATTCTACCTTTGAGTCAAAAAACAACATAAAAGGGAGTTTTAAATGCCTCGTTTTTGTTTGTTTGATTTAATAGTGTAGGCATTATGCTAAAACAACAAAAATAAATATTCTAGTTTTACACTCGCTCATGGAGGAAGAAAACAAAGCCAAAGTTGTAATAAAAGAATGGCAACGAAATATACAAGGCAATCGCACATACAATAAAAAAGCGCCGCAACCGATTGAGCAACAACAAAATTTTAGCATACGTAATCGTGGCCGTTACAGACAAACAAAATAAAAGAACAGGAAAAACGAAATTGCGAGAATGAAGGCGTTGAGGAAATATGCAGTGCAGTTCGCACTCGGTGTCCTTCGCCTAAACTGTGAAAGAGGGTAGGAAAAAAGAAAAAGAGCAAAAACAATACGCAGCAAGCAATGCAAGAAAACAAAAACAAACAAAAAAATTGGCGGAAAAAAAAGGAAAAAGAGGAGGAGGAGCCATTGTGAGCGAAGCCGATCACGTGTATCGACGGCGCTAAGAGGTAAAACAGTAAAAACGAGGAGAAATGGCTCCGTTGCGGCGTGGCTTTCCGTTGTTCTGGTTTGCTTCGCAAATCAATAAATCAGTAAAAGTAACTGGATATATGAGTGAAAACGTCGTTTCAGTTTTATTGCAAATTATACTTGAGTTTCAACTGTGCGGCCTCATACGCCTTCTGATCCCGATCTTGGATGGCCAGGTTAGCAGCACAGAAAAAGCAAAACGGGAAGTACAAAAGAAAGGTGGTCGTCATCTCGTTATACACTTGCCGCAAGCCAGCGTCCGTGCCTTCCGTGCCCACAGCGAAGCCGATGAGGTTTGCCACCGCTAGCTCCATCAGGCACAGCTGGGTGCCAAGAACGCGCAGCGATCGCCAGAAGAGCCGATGCTGCTTAATGCGCAGCACGATCTTATTCTTTTTGGACGCGAAGAAAAGCGTGATGACGACCTCGGGAATGAAGCCGATGCAGATGAAAAAGGCCCAGTAGAGAAGGCGGAGCTCGATGTCATGCCAGATGGCAATGAAGAAGAAGATCGGGAAAATTGAAAGCAGCTTCGTTCGGCTGCCGCCCATTGGAATGTACATGTAGCGCACGATCCACAGATTAAAGGAGGCGTGCCAGTCGCGCCAGAAGCTTTGGATGTTGACCGTGTTCGCAAAGCAGCGCGGCATGTCCTCCGGTGGATCGAAGCCGTCCAGCAGCGCAAAGAAGCGGAAGAAGCGCCAAATTACATCAAACTTAGCCCACAAGAAGGTCAGCACAAGAAAGAAAAGAACGCTCTTCTGCGGCAGTGACATCAGTTCCATCACCGGCGGGCCTGGCGCCGCGGTGGTGCTTGTGAGGGGGATGCCCGTCACGGCTTCCACGAGCGCTTCCACCACCCGAGCCGCGGCGGAGGGAACTGGTGTTCCACTCACAGCGGGTGAAAGCATGTCAGGGCTTCCGCCAACACCCACCACAGATGCCGTCGCAGCTGCTGCTCCTGTCGACACGGCTGTCCCCGCAAGCTGCGCCGCTGTCCTGGCCGTGGTCGGGGTGAAGCACATGGCCATGATGTGCACGTAGTGCATCAAGGTCGAGAGCATCAACGCATGACCGAGCCACCGCAGACCGTAGCGCCACGTCGCCGCCCCGATGACGCTCCGCTGCGGGTAATGCATGTAGGACACGTACGCGTTAAAGGAGGAGAGCGGCCCTGCCATGAAGAGCGGCAGGTAGAAGATGTAGCCGAGGTAGGCAGCGAAGGTGAACTCCGGCACGGCCCGGCAGCACTCCGTGCGACACTTATAGCACGACACCGCCTCCCGCGGCAGCGTGGCGGCGGCGTGGCGGTTTTGGTCGCGTATCTGCGCGCAGGCGATGCAGCTGCGCTCGTGCTTTTGCAGCGCCTTTTCGCGACGCTCCTCGCCGTAGAGCGCCGACTCCCACAAGTCGTTGTTGAAGGAAATCATGCGCAGGATGGTCATGTTGTACTGCACATTCCACTTGATGAGAGGGGGCCAGAGGTCGTCGAGGAAGCTGAGGCCGAACCAGGCGAACTTGTAGCCGCCGGCGTGGAAGTTGAGAAACAGGACGGCGACGTGGGTGATCCACATGATGGCCATGCAGGCACGGAAGGACAGCTTCTTGTACAGCGGGGCAATGCAGAAGAAATTAAGCGACATCAGCACCACCCCGAACAGAATGCCCGGGCCGCTGAGGCAGAAGGCGATGATGGCACCCGAGAAGATGTGGAAGACGTGGAGCGGGGCTGTGTTACGGCGCGTCAGCAACGTGGCGGTGCTACCCGCTGCGGAGGCGGGGACGGCAGCGGCCGGGGCGAGGGGCGAGGCATTGAAGCCGCTGCCCACCCGCAGACTCTCCTCCATCGCCACGGCGGCGGAAGAAGAGGCGTTGGGGCTGTCACGCCCTTTGCCCCGTCCACCGCCCGCCGCACTTGGCACCGCCGCGCCGCCGTGCTGCGGGTGCGGATGGCTGCCCTTGTGACCAAAAGCACTCGTGGCGGACTCCGCATTCACCGACACCGCGGCCTTCCCATCGCCGCCCGCGAAGTCGTTGGCGCTCTCCGCCGCTGCCGCCACCCACGACGCCGCCGTGCCAGGGCGGGCCGCGATGTATCGCCGCAGCCGTCGGGAGAGAAAGAGAAAGGCGATGAGGTAGGGCGCGGCGGGGGGCAGGGCGACCACGAAGTAGTACCACTGCAAGTCCGTCACATCAACGCCCTTACTACCCAGCCAGCGGTAGAGCATCCAGGGTGGACGCAGGTTCACCTTCAGGTCCTCGTAGTAAGCCCGGCTGATACTGCCCTGCTCGTAGAAGGCGAGGTAGAGAACAGCGAGGAAAAGGTGGCCGGCGCAGACGATGTACAGCAGAGAGGTCTTGGAAAGGTAGTTTGGCTTTTCTGCGTGAGATGCAGTGGCGAGTGAGGCGCCTTGGCGGGGGTGTGCCTGAGGGCTAAACCCGTCATTTGCACCGCTACCACCCCCTCCACCACCACCACCTGCTACATGGTGGCGCGGGGCACTGTCGCCGTGCTGCGGGGAGGTTTCGCGCTGCGCCGGCACGTAAATGCTTTCCGCCACGGCGTGCTTGTTTGACTGCCGTTGCTCCATCAGCGACGTTACATAAACAGCGGATGAAAGAAGTCTAAATACAAAAAAAATGTAACGAAAGAAACAGTGTTGTCGAGATAGTGATGGTAACAAACAAAATGAGTCCAGAAAGCAAACCAAGTAGGCGTTGACTATTTTTTAGAAAAATTACAATTGTTTGTTCGTCCTACAAATTAAAAAAACCCAATTTATTAACTTATGATTATAACAGGGTCAGCTGACGTACAACGCACCAACACAAACGACAACAACGGCAACAGTAACAGAGCAACAAAATTCTCGCCGTTTTTTTTACCCCACTTGAATCAAAAACAAAGGTTAGTGACGACCTTAAATTGTAAAGTATGAATCAAGAAAAGAAACAAAAAAAAACCCATAAAAAAACCGTGAAAGTAAACAAAGAGGAGAATAGCAGCGCTCTAACAACGAAGGCTGTAAAAAGTGGGAGTCAGCAACAGTGCTGCTGCTAAAAAGTACACTCAAGCAAACAAACAAACCAAAAAAAAAATTCTATGGAGGAAGATGGTACTAATTCCAAAAGACAAAAAAGAATTGAACCGAGGAAAAGAGAGAGCTAAAGAAAAAAAAGTTAGTTCTCTATTCAAAACTACTGTTTTAACAACGCTCCGCGCAACACAATGGGTACGTGCGCGTTGAGTTCCAGCTAGTTGTGTGGCCGTAAATAATAAGAATAATTGACAAGCAAGGAGCGAGGACACATCAATGGAAATGTGTGTGGCAGTGGCAGTGGCAACGTTGTAACAAAGAGAGAGGGAGAGAGAGAGAGAAGACAAGGAATGCAAAGCAAATTCAATGGCGTGACAGCAGTAGTTGCGGGATTCGCTCTACTACACAAAGGAGAAGCAACAACAATCAAAAACCTTATAGCATAACCATGTACGCCTTGATCCTCGTCTGAGGTCTCAACCCGATTATCGACTTAGCTACGCGTTTTTCGCCAGCTAACTAAAGTGCTATCTTTTTAAATTTACTGTGTGAAGGCAAAAGTAGGTGCCTTATAAGAACAGCGACACAACTTAAATGAAAACAGGAAAAGCTTTGTTTACTCGCAAACACACACGCACACTAGACCTAAACGCTCACAGATCCCAAGCTTGAAGCACACAACACATGCGTAACGTTGACGCAGATG
>MDUD01007104.1:0-11647 GCA_002216565.1 Crithidia mellificae | reverse complement strand
TGAAAATCACTACTGGCCTCCGTGCCACCTTTTCCTGGTGTCATTAGCTAGTACTCTCCCGCGTCTTGCACGAGACAGTACAGCTGCAACGGCCGTTTTGACGTCGTGCGGCCTTTCGAAACGTCGCTGAAAAAGTCCCCGGCAAAGTCGTTTGCATCGACGCCCCCGCCGCGTACCAACACGTCTGGATGCGCATTGTACGCTGCCGTCGACGACGCTGCATGAGCTGCTGCTGCTGCTGCTGTTGCAGCTGCGGGCTTACGTGTGGTGCTGATTTCCGCAAGCGAAACCAAGTCCGCCGGGTCCATCTCGTCGTGTTCAAGCATGATGGTGATTCGAGTGGAGAAGCGCGGGACAGTGGGCAGCGGCCGCGCCGCGTAGGGGCTCTCCACCTCTCCTGCACCGCTTCCTGCGGCTGGCGTTTCGAAGAAGGGCTTGGGCGAACAGGTGCCAATCAGGGCCTCGCGTCGCGGCACGCAGCTGGCGCACACCGTGAGCAGCGGCTTCACCGCGTACGGGGAGGTCAGAAAGGCGGGCTGCTCCGCCTCTGGAATGTCCGCCGCGGCCTCCGTCATCACCTCGTTGTTGGTGAAGGCCGGATCCGGCATGGGGAAAGGCGGGATGCTGCTATCCGTATCGTCGTCGTCCTCTCCCTCTCCGGCCATCCAGTCGCCGCCGCTGCTGTTGGCATTGTTGCTCTCGCCGTCGCTGCCCGACAACTCGCCGTTGCCACCGCGCTCCTCCTGGTGCATGCTCCGCACAATGGCACGCAGTACCGAGTCAGTGCTCTTGCTCCAGCCCCCGCCCATCGCCACTGTGAGGTCCGTCTGGTGCGGGTCGTGGAAGCGGACGCGCGTGATGGCGTGGAAGTGCGCGGGGATCGGGTAGCGCGCCTGCGTCTCCTTGGCGCGACGGGCAGCCGTTTTCTTCCACTCCTGCAGTGCCAAGAGGCGTTCCACCGGGTTCAGCACGGGAAGCAGCGGTGGTGACGCGGTGGAGGGGGGAGCAGAAGCCGCCGCATCTGCAGCGGCGGTGTCCACGCGGCTGCGGCGACCTCGGCGGCTTCGTGTCTTGCCCTCACGTCCGCTCTGGCTGATGGGGCTGCGCGTCCCCGCTGCACCCTGTGACGACATCGAGGTCGCGCCGTCACTTGTGGTGGTGCTTGGTGCTGCCTGCAGGTGCAGCGGTGGGACGAGCTGCTCCATCTCCCGCACGTGAATAAAAACGGTGTTGGTGGCGTATTGCTCCGCACACAAGCGCTGACGCAGTTCGTGGAACTCCTTCGACGTCAGCGCCGGTCTTGCGGCAGACGGAGCGTTACCGCTCGTCTCAGCTGTAGTTGGTGACGGGGGCAGCGCGGCTGGGGTGGATGGAAGCTGGACCCGATTCATGTCCCGCACGTACATCTTCAATGGGACATCGCTGCGCGGGAGGGCTGTGAAGAGAAACGAGACGGAGGCGGAGACCATAATAAGCTTCGTGATGCTGCAGCGCTCCGCCATGCGCTGCTCCTCCGTCCGCGGCGCTGTGTCAAGCATGTTGTGTGTGTAGTACACCGGCGCCAGGGAGTCGAAGGTGGGGGACGAGACAAGCGGGGAGGACGATGACAGGGGTGACTGAGCCGCTGCGCCGGGTACCTCAGACGGAGTGAGTGCGACCGTGACACTGGGCGGTGTCACACCAACAAAACGCGCACTCGCTGCCACAGGTTCCGCATCATCGCTGCTTTGGTTGGTGTTGGCTGCCGTGACGCGCCGCTTGCCCCGCGCCTCCTTTACTTTCTTCTTGGCGCGGGTGGAGGTGCTAGTACTGCGCACAAGAACATCGCCCTCGGCACGATGCAGATCAGCCGCTGCGGTGGGCGGCTCGACAGGCGGCGGCGCTGCTGTTGCTGCTGCTGCTGCGTGACGCTTGCGAGTGGTAGCACTAGTAGGACGCACTGTTGGGGTGCTAGAGCGAAGTCCGTCAGATCCGCTTGATCCCGCCCCTGCTCCTGCTCCTGCTCCTGCTCCTGTTCCTTGCTTGCGTCGTCCGCGCTTAGTGGGCTTGCCTCCACGACCGCCAGTTGCGGCCTTGCGGGATCTATGCTGCGCCGTCACAGCTGCGGTGGCGGCGACTGGGGCCGCGGTCTCCAGCTCCGGCTCTGCCGCTGCTGCTGCGGACGCCGCGTGCTTCCGGCTACGCGAGCTGCCGGCTGCGCTGCGAGTTGTCGCGGCCGCGCTTGACGCCGATCCCGTGCTCGTCGGGAGTTGTTTCCTCAAATGAAGAGTGGTGCTGTAGCACCGCGAACTGTTCTCTATCGAAGCGCAACACGGAGAGAGACGCAAGACGCCTCCTCTAGATGCAGAGATGGGTGTGAGTCTATAGAGGGAGGGGTGGCAGCGCAGCCGTGCAGCTGCACTGGTGCGCTGACGCACGAGCGAACGCATCAGCAAGCAAACGAAAAAAAAAATTCTCTAAAATCAACCAGCGTGGAGAAGAGTGCAGTAAATTGAAATTGAGCACAAATAGTAGCTTAAAAAGATGCTGGAAAGTTTACGCTGAAAACCACCCTGAAATACCAGCAAACGCAATATGAAAACAAAAAACGAGAAAGGAGAGTTGTAAAAATATCTTAGATTGGTACTTGTGCTAGAGCTGGGAGAAAAAAGGGAGAGGTAGCCTGTTTCAAACGATTTTTCACAGGTTACATGTATAGAAAATATCACTGTATCCAAAAGGAAAAAAAATTATCTTGATCACTCACGCTTCAAAGCGAAGTCAGTATGAAAAATATGAAAATGGACAAAGGCTTGTATGCGCTCTATAGATTGTATAATGAACACAATGAAGGCTAGTCAATTCACCTGCTCATTAATAAATTGAGAAAGGTTTTACTAGACAGAGAAAGTGCGTCAATCAATACAGAAGACGGACTTGAACGAGAGATTTGGTGAGGTGTCAACCGTTAAAAAAAAAGGTTATTGCACTCAACCTTATCTTGAAAAGTTAAAACGCAAATAGAATAGAGATTTAGAGGGATTATGAGAGTGTGAGATTTCAAAGAAGCGCAAAAGCGGTTTATGGAAAAAAAGAATCGCAGCGTATTCTTTAAATTCTTTTTCAAGAGCATCACTCAACTGGGCAAGAAACTACAGTAATCAGGTTAGTTCGACCAGGTGTCTGCCTGGCTAAAGCGCCGACCAAAACTGGTCACATTTTTTTTTTTCGAGCGAAAAAGTACAAAACAGCTCTTCTCAAAGAAGGAGTCTTGCATAAAGAGAAGAGCCATAGCGGCAGTAATGAAAAAAAAAGGCAGCGGGCATTAAAGTCACCGTTTTCCTCTCTTGAAAGCGCTGCAGTGTTTTGTCTTGTTTCTTTATTTTAAAACAACAACGCGAATAGACTGTGAAGAAAACACATTAAAGCGAATAAAAAACGCCCCTAACAAACAAAATTTCAGTAACAACACCCGCGAGTTTTCAAGCTGGACGTCGTGATCTTTTGCACTCTAATCCAGCCCGAGAAGCGGCGCGCGYGGCAGGGACTGCATCTTCTTTTTCTTGTCCCGCATCTGCTGCATGTTTGCGTCGAAGGCGCGGCTGCTTTCAATGAAGGCGGGCAGCGCGCGGGTGGCGGCCACCGGGTCGTCGCGGTAGTAGAAGAGATGCGACTGCAGCTGGGCAGCACTGATGACGTGCGGCGGGACGGCGCTGCCAAACTCGGCGACCAGCGCGTCTGGTGCGGTGGGGTAGAACTTGCGAAACATGCGCTCCGACTGATCCACGTCAAGCAGCCCCACTTCAATCTTCACATCCGCCCTGCCAGGACGAATGAGCGCTGGATCGAGCATCTCCACATGGTTGGTTGTCATGAACACCAAACGACCCTCTTGCGCTCCCACGCCGTCGAGCGCATTCAACAAGCCGCTCATCGTCACGTTGCACTCGTTGCTGAAAGCGCGGTCGATGTCCTCCAGCAAAACGATGGAGTCCATGTGCGCGTTGTTCAGCAACGACGTCAGCGACTCGTCATTCAGGTTGCGGTTTGAGAGGTTCAGCAGCGAGATGGAGAGGCGCAGCTCTCCAGCGAGGGCCATGACGTAGCTCGTCTTGCCGCAGCCTGGCGGGCCGTGCAACAAATACCCACGACGGTACGGTACACCCAGCTGCTTGTAGAAAGCGCTGGAATCGAGAAATTTTCGAACATCTTTCAGGATAAAGTCAGACATGTCACCCGACAGCACCACCGACTGAAGGGAGCGGCGTGAGCGAGGCCGGGACTGACGTGTCCAGTTACTGCCCCCGTTCATGTAAACGACGGTGTGATTGCTGTCCTCCATCTCCGCATGCAACTGCGCCGCCTTCATGATGTTCTGCAGGAAGGCGGGGCTTGTCCCGACGGTGGTGAATTCCAGCGTCTCAAAGATCTCGCCGTCGTAGCTTGGGCCCACGTTGTCACGGCGACGCCGCGTCAGCGTCAGCGGTCGGCCTTCGTAAAAGAAGAAGTGCCGCAGGTTTGGGCAAGGACCGAAGAGGCACTCCGTGCGTTGGCGATCGTTCGAAGAGTAGTCAAAGGCGGTGGTGCGGGTCAGGACAGACATCTGCTGCACCTTGAAGGAGCGCTGGCTCGCCAGCCACCGCAGCATCCACTCATACCCGCTGTCGCGATTGGACACCTCCAGCGAGACCACGAATTTACGCCGCATGAGGGTGCTGAACATCACGGACGCCTGCCGGCCCAACATCCCGCCCACCGTCAGCACCCAAAGACCGGCGCCGGCGCTGAAGTACGGGTTGCTCATCAGAGCACTCGCGGTGCGGGCCACCACGCTGTTGGAGTGCTCCCAGCCCTCGGGAAGGAGAGCGCCGAGGTCGATGTTCGGCGGTGCGCTGCTCGACGGAGGTGCCGACGGCGCAGACGCTGCCGGGGCGGTGACGGCCGGCGCCATGGCTGCGCCACCCGCGTCGTTAGAAGTGCCACGGGAGAACATGAGGAAAAAAAATGATGGCAAAAGTGCGGCTTAAGAAACACAAAAATAGATAGGATTACTGAAAAATGACAATTAAAAAAAATGGACAGTTGACGAGAATGAAGCGTGTTCTGTAGTTGAGAGTAAAAATGACTATTGGCGGAAATGTATGAGCGTGCTGATGTGAATTGGGTGAAGACAAAGCTTCAGTTTGCTATTCTTCCGCTTTCAAAGCTGCGCAGTAAGTTTTAACACAAAGACGCGGAAAAAAAAAAAAGAGAGAAGCTGACCTATTTGCGTTCCACCACCCGTTTTCGCTGAAGGCGCTGAGATGTGATTGTTTTGGAAGAGGCAAGAGAAGAAGCAATGAGAGAGAAAAAGAAGAAAATAAAATTGAATGAGTGCTAGAGGGAAACAAAAACAAATTGATACAATTAGGTTTACCTTTCGTCATCAAGACTGAGAAGGTATTTAACTATTGTTTTTCTAATTGCTAATGCTGCAATGAGAAAAAAGGGCTTTTTTTGTTTCAAGTCCCAAGCTGAAGCTTAAATAGCGAGTTTGTTTTCTCTCTTCAGATAAACTATTTTTCACAAATTTACTTACTTAGAGATGTATCGGTTTTGTCTTTCTTTCAGAACACGAAATTAATAGAAAAGGGGGATAAAATGTTCTCAAAAAAAAAAACAAATAGGAGTAGGAACGGGCTGATTATTGCTACGCTGCTCTTGATTGAGCTGCGGGAGGTGTGCGGTAGTCCGCTTCAATGCCGCGCACGCGCTGCAGTAGTTGCTCCATTTGACTGAGCAGACGGTGCGAAGATGGCCGTGGGGTAAAGTAGAGACTGGCGTCGTCCTCGCGGTCACTAACGGCAACGCCTTCCCTTGTTGAGTGAAGTTGCTGCGGCGTGTACTGCGGGGGCGACTCGACCAGGTCACTTGCGAAGTAAGAGTTTTGTAGCCGCGCGGCTGGCGAACTGTCGTGTACACGTGTGCGCGGAAACAGCGGCGTGGCTGTGTGTGAGCGAATGGGCATCTGACGGTCGACATCGCTGGCTGCTGCGCTGTCGTTGCTGCTGTCATTGTCGCCGTGCGTGCGCGCAGCGTGTCGACGCGGTGGTGGCGAAGACGCCCCTCCTGCCGAAAAAGCGAATGGCTGAGGTGGCATCGTCGCTCTTCGTGACGGCAGTGGTTGACTAGCAGCAGGCGCTTGGGTGCCAAAAAAGTGCAACGCTTGTTTGCCGGCTGAATTGGCAAATGTGGCTGTTGAATGTGAGGCGGCAGACGGCGTGGGCGAGGGCCGAGGCTCCACCGACTCGCCAGGCAAACAGACCCCGAACGTTACTAAAGAGGTGTGGCGCTGCACGGCAAAGAGCTGACGCTCCAAAGCGAGTGTGCGCCGCCACGGAGGCAGAAGTGACTGCGGCACATGCACGACCAGTTTCCCAAGCCGGGTGTCTTTCCCTGCTTTACCTGCTGCATGTGCCAGGGCCGTTATCCCTTTGTTCGGTGGCCCTTCCGCGTTGCCGCCACGGAGCTGTCTGTGTCCCTCAGTGTCTACTTCACTCGGTACGGCTGCTGCTGCTGCTGGTTTGTTGCGGCCCCGCGAAGGTGAGCGCTTCGCCGATTTACGCAGTCTTCTGAACACGTTCTCCTCAGCTAATATTCTTTGTTCTGCTGCAGCTGCGGTGCGCTGCGTAGGTCGCGGGGACACACGCGCGGAAACGCTCTTAGACGCTTGAGACGACCGCGATGAAGCGGGGGCAGGCGAGCTTGTGGACGGCGCACGCACCAGCGATGGGCTTGTCGTGCGGAGCGCTTCACTACGCATTCCCTTGTCTTCTGCGGAGTCGTAAGTGTCCATCATAATCACGACCGGTGCCTGCGCCTTTGTCGAATGTTGAAGCTGCGCTTTCGGCGGCAGTAGCGGGAGAGGCAAACGGCGGCGGCAATCTATTTGATAGCGCCGCAGGACAATTCCACGCGTGCGCCAGTGATAGAACGTACGAGCCAGTCGACTGAGACGCGCAACACGGTCAGCCGTCGCTTCCCTCTCCGCAGCGCGCAATGCTGCCTGTGTTGCGGCGTGCTGCACGGCACGTCGACGCCAAATACGCAGCACGCGGCGACACTGCAGCTGCTCACCCACCTTCCACGCCAACTCCTCTCGGCCGCGACGCACGACGCCGCACAGCTCCGCCCGCACACGCCACCGCTCAAAGGCGGGCTGCAGCAGCGACGAGCGCTGTCGCTGCGTCACAAAACCACGCACGCGCGACGCAATTCCAAAACGCGCCGCCCACAACTGAAGACACAAAAGCAGCGTGTGTTGGAGGCGAAAGGTGTCAACAGCGGCTTTATAACGCGCAGTGCGCTCTCGATCCCGCGTGCGCGTGCGCCAGTGCCGGAAGGCTCGCCTACGTAGGCGGTCCTCGTAGTTGACTGAGTGCGCCGTGGTGCGCAATTGGACAGCGCGTGCTTGTCGTCGCACCCATGCGTGCCACACACGCGCTGTCAAGTTTCTCACGTGCACGTCGATTGCCTGGCGCGTCCTGCCGCGCTCGCAGCAGCGGGCTTGCATGCCCTCCAGCGTGTGCGTGAGCAGATATCGGGCTCTAAACTGTGTTGCTTTCATGCCCATTCGCCGCTGACACCACTGCTGCCACACCGCACGTTTTGCCCGCAGGGCCCCCATGTACTGCTGCTGAGACGTGCGCTGCCACTGCGCCAACACAGCTTTGCACCGCCATGACTGTAGTGTGCGAGCGCCGATGTGGTGCACAAGAAATCGCCGCGCCAGCGCTGCACGGCGCCACACCTGAAGAAGGCGACGGAAGTACTGCACTGCCTTCTGCTCTGTCACCAGGGCACCTAGCGCGTCATCGCGGGCTTCTTTGCGGCGCACTGCGGCGGCGGCGCACCGCCGCTGCCACACGCACCAGCAGCGTTGCACAAGACGGCCGGTGACCTGTCGCTGCACGTAGCGGGCTGCCATCGATTCGTAGAGCCGCCGGTTGCGCCAGAGCAGAAAAGCGGTGCGCAACGTGTTGAGCTGGTGCTGTGCGCGGCACTGCGCGACAAGCTGCTCTTCGCGAGTGCGCCAGTCGTCCTTATCCTGCTCATCAAATTGTGCTGCCCGCTTTTTACTCCGATTGGCGCTGCTAACTTGCTTTTCAGTTGAAGAGATGGGAAACTCCGCACACGACGATGATGACCGGGAGGGCGTGACTTCGATGCTAGTTGACGAGGGTGGCGAGTGTGCTTTTGATGCGCGATGCGACGCCGTTGCCGTTGCTGCTACTGCTGCAGCAGGTCCGGGCAGCGCCGCAGGAGTGTCACTGCGATTTATTTCCCCGGATTCATAGACGCCATTGAGATTGGACGGTCGGTGCGGCTCCGCATCTCTACCGTTCAGTACCCGATCAAGAATCGAGACTTCGTAAGTGGTCACGGTTTTGCTGGTTTGCGAGATGTCCTCTGCAATTTTCGACGCTGCAGAAAGCGCAGAAGCAGACCGCAGAGCGGATGCGAGCTTGCCTTCGAATGCTGCTTCTCGTTCACCGTGTGCAGAAGCTTGAGGGGCTGCATTGTGCTGAACAGGTTCACAGACTGGTGCCGTAGCTTGCTCGTCAATCGAGCAGCGCAACACTCTTTCTGTCTGACACTCCGCGGCGTGCCGTTTTGGAGCATCTTGTGGTCTTTGCGGTATCTCTTTTTCTTCTTCAGCAAGTGCAGCAGAGTCGTTTGCAATGTCCACATTGTTTTCAAAGAGTTGGCGTACAATAGCTTCTGCCCTGCCGTCTACCAAGGGCTGCTGCTGCTGCTGCTCGTTGGCTTGGGAAAGGTACGACATTACACGAAGACCGCGACGCGTGCGCCAGCGAGTCACGACATCGCGCAGTCGGCGATGACGATACCATGTTGTCGCTTGCCGATCCGTTGCAACGTCTACACACCAGCGAGCGAGATCTTCGAGAAACCAACGATGATCGCAACAGCAGCAAGTTTCCGTGGCATGCGAGAGGTGCGCTGCTTCCGTCGACTTCGATCGCAGCCATGGAAAGAAGAGAGTAAGGGTGTCTTGGACCGTCACCACCCCTCTGGCAGGCGATTGGCCTCTTTTTCTTTCAGGGAACGCGATATCTTCGAATTTGGGTGACACGAGCTCGCGACTTTCAATTCGATACTCGTCAGAGTTCATCGCGTTCGCCAGTAGTGCCGCACCGTATACAGCAGGGGTCCATTTCATACGCTCGTACTCGATTAACGAGAGCGCGTGCGCAAGGCTCGTGCGTTGGAGAGGGGAAATCGCAACTCGGTGCAGCAGCCACTCCGTGAAACGCACCAGCACCGTCGCGCACCAACCGGGCTCTTCTGTGCGCAGCAGTTCCAGCGCGTGCGCCTGCTCAGACAAAGCGAGGAGCGCGTCTGACGGTGAAGTGTCGCTTCTTTTTTCGTTTGACACTGGCCACGGTGTTGGGCTGCCGGTAGCTTCATCATCGGTGGATGCCGACCATCCCACCAATAGAGAAGCAGTCCACGTACTGCAGCGTAGGAGGTGAGCGGCAGTATAGAGGCTGAGCTGCGCGGCTCGCTCGAGGCAGTGACGCGCGGCGGCTGGCGTGGCAAACGACACTGCCTCCGCCTCCCTGCAAACTTCCTTGTCTTGTTGCTCCGCTCGCCACCGTTGTTGTTCGTGATCTGAGGGTGAAGGGAGGCCGGATTGGTGTGAGGAAGATAAGTCGGCCTTGCGGCGACGCTTGCTTGGCGTGGCGTTCTTTTCTATCAGCAAGGCTATTGCCTCGCCGTCGCTTTCGCCTGCATCGCTGGAAAATTGCCCATTGGAAGAGGATGGTTGGCAGGATTGCAGCTCGTGTGCGAGATGGTCGACTCCGTTGCGTGAGAGAAAGCGCAGTGCAAAAACAACACGAATCGCCTCTGCGCACACGGCACGGTGAAGCGTAACGCACGGTCCACGAAGTGCCACGGATGTTCCATTTACCGAAACATTACTGGAAACAGACTCCATTGCTAGATTGGAAAACGAAAGTCTATTTCAGTTGTGACCCTTTCAACATTTCAGTTGGAGTGCATATGTGAAAGTGCAGGATGCAATACGGGCTTTATTAAAAAGTTCTATGAGAAAATGGTGCTTTAGCTTGAAGATGATTGTACTATGTAAGTAAGTAATGTTTTTTATAATTGTGTATTTATATTTCTGTTCTCAGCAGGTTAGGGAGATGAAGAATCAGAAATGTTAGAAGTTTAAAAAGTATAGTAGACTAAATAATATACGGGCACGGGCTGCAAGCACAATTTTAAGCCCTTCGATAGCGGCATGAAGAATCAGCAACTTCAGTTTTGTAAAGTAGGTTAACACGTTGTCATTCACTAACAGAGTAACAGTAAAATAACCCGTTTCAATGAAGGCTGTTTGTTGATTCAAATAACAAGTCGTGCGTGGAATGAACTTATTGTGTCCGAAGCATAAAGGAAAGCAAATAGAGAAAAGCAGCAACATATAAATATATGAAAATGAAAAACAAAAGGTTACACACGCTTTCGGCAGCTTTAAGGCAGCGTTTCTCCAATGGATATATAAAAAAGATTAAGTGATGAAAATGCCGGTGGTTTGTTCGAGAGTGCCTTGGGCTTCTGCAGAAAGGTACGAGACAACCTCGCCAGTGCTGCGAGCGCGCGGCGCGGCCGCCTCCGTTCCTGCGAGCTCCTCCGTACTCAGGCCAGTTTCCACACAGTAGAAGCGCGTGGGCCGTTTCAGAAACAGAATGTCCTCGTTCCACACCTTGTCCGCCAGCAGCATCTCCTCCGCTGTCAGAAAAGTATCCGTCGTCAGCGTCCGCATCAACTCCGCCTTTCGACGCTTTACTTCTGCTGCCTGGGCTTCTGAAGTATCACTGCCGCGCTGCGCATTATGGGCGGTGACGGCGTCGGACAGGTTCGTGTCGTCCTCTGCCCACCGCTGCAGCCCGTACACGAGAAGTTCTTCAATGACGTTCATCATCGCACTGTCGAAGACCGGGTCGCCGGACTGCGTGTGCACGTGATGCCGTGGTACGTTGGCAATGCGGCTCAGCACACACGCGTTGTACTGCGCCACCGCAGCGGAGGTGGGGCTTTTCGTATTCCCAGCGCCAGCAGCGGAGGCAGCCGGCAGCGGCGTAACAAGTCCTTCGCTCTGCTCCAGTGTCCGCTCTAGCACCATTCGGTCCATATAATCGTCCTTGAGGTACATGGCCGCGCTGACCACACGGGCCACCAAGTCAGGCATGAGAGGCGCGGCTGCGTCGGCGGGGGCGGAGAGGCCGGCAGCTCCTGCCGGTGTCACCTCCGGTGTCGTGCTCGCAGCCCCTACCCCATCCCTCGTGTTGAGGGGCCGCGGCAGCGTCGAGGACGGGCTCAGGCCCTCCCGCTGCGGCAGACGGGCAGGCGGTGGCAGCGCTGTAAACGATGCGGATGCGCCTGCCACTGCGCCGCCGGCGGGCGAGCGGGCGTACACTGTTGGCGTCCCTGTCATGCTTTGGTCGTGGTTGTCGCTGTTGTGGTGCGCGGTGTGCGTGCTGGCCCCGAGGCGTGCCGGTGCCGCGGAGGGCGGCAGCTGCATGGGCGACTTTGGAGCCGTCGCCGCACCCGCCCCACGCGGCCGCGTCGCCGGCGTGACGAGCGGCGAGGCGGTCGG
>MDUD01007064.1:0-12728 GCA_002216565.1 Crithidia mellificae | reverse complement strand
TGTGTCGTGCTTTGCTTTTTGTGTACCAGTAGCACCTGCATTATCAGACTTTTATTTACGATAATTTCAATGCTCTCCTGCAGAATTTATAACGCCGCTTGCAGCTTTTTTGTTTTCTCTCTGCTTGTTGGTGCGATTGAAAAATGATTTGCTCTTCGATGGCCGTTTTTTTTTTGTTTTGTGGTGTTTCATTTTTATACTGTTGTGTTTGATGCTTAAGGTGCTCCGTTCATGTGTCTTTCTAATGATGCTTAAACTTCCATACCCTTTATTAGAAAAACAAAACAATCATACTTGTAAAACCAAAAAAGGGTCACAGCGTCGCATTTTCTAACCTCTCCTTTACTTCCAGTCTTCATCTTAACGGTGTGGTTGCCGATATATTCTCAAATGCAAAAGCAACGTGACTTTGTGCAGCTGAGATAGGCGATAAATTAAAAAACACGTTGCGACGATTTTCCGTTTCGCTTCCTTACTTGCAAAGCTTCGCGCATGCCTTTTAATAAAGCCTCAGGTGATTCTTAATCACTTTGATGGTTGGCTATGAAACCAAAGACTTTGCCGCGTTGTTTTTGTCTTTACTGCCCTAATGCCTTTTTGCCTTGTCTTCTTCGTGTTGCCTATTATTAAAATGGATATTTATTTTTTTTTTGGTTTTGCTTCCTGTGTTCCTTACAAACTGCTCATTACCACTGTCGACACATACCTGGTAAGGAAATCATCCAGTACATCAATTTATTTTTCCGTCGTGTAGTTGTATCTTTCTGTTGTTTTTATATCCATTTCGGTCTCCATCATGTCGATCCGCATGGACGCGACGCTTTACAGCGACGTCGCACGCATTGAGCGTGGTGACTACGTTCGTTTCCACTGCGAACAACTCTCACAAGACGGCCGCGACAACCAGCGGTATTTCTTCGGCTGCTACTACCCGCGCTGGCACGGTTTCTACCTGGAAGAGGTGCGTTCTGTCATTGGCAACATGGGCTACACGGAGCTGAAGCACTTTGCTGCGTATCCTTTTAACGTATACCTCAAAGCTAGTGATGCAGGCACGGCTGCTACATCTGGAAACTCAAACGCCAATAACAACGACGATGACGCAGATAACACCAACTCGACCACGTACCTCACCGATGACTTCCAGGTCGACAACGTGCTTGTCCTTGGTGCCCCGCAGAATCAGCGCGACGACGCGGTAAAACGATTCAAAATTGTTTCGGTGGACAAGTCGCACCTGCGCACGAAAGCACAGGCGATGCCGCCGGTGTCAAATCTCAACAGCAGTTCCGTCCGCAACCCGGACACGATGCTGTCGACGGTGCGAGCACCCGGTGGACAGCGTGTGCCGGTGAAGCTGGACAGCACTGTGCTGGACGTGCTGACGCAGCTGCGAGACGCGTACATCGACCACGCCGGTGGTGGTATCCCTGAGATTGGCATCAAAGCGATGGGACGGCCGTTCCGCAAGGTGAGCGACGACGGTCGACGGTGGATGACACGGGAGGGTGTGCGGCAGCTTGTCCGCGGTTCCCGTGCGTTCGGCGCCGCCGCGACGTCCCTCTCCGACACGCGACACGCCCGGCTTACCATCGACGCCGTCACCGACACTATCTTCGACGCTTTCCCAAAGGAGGAGGCGGTTGTGCCTGGCGCGCCAGGCGTGGCCGCACGCGAGGAGGGAATTGACTACGACGTCTTCATGGAATACATCCGCGGACACATGAACGCGACACGTAAGAAGGCTGTTCTGGATGTGTTCCAGCAACTCGACTACAACGCAGATGGCAACGTCGCCATTCAGGACATTCAGGCGATGTTCAACGCGCAGGAGCACCCCGTTGTGGTGAGTGACGCCATTTTCACGGCGGAGAAGCTACTGCGCGGCTTTCTCGCAATCTGGGATGAGAACCAGCGCCACTTCGGACTGGTGCCCTACACGGAGTTCGTTGACTACTACAACGGGCTCAGTGCGATCATTGAGGAGGACAAGGTTTTTTTCGGCATTCTGAAGACGAGCTGGAAGGTGCCAAACTGGACGGTGAAGTTTGTATAAAAACTTAGATTTGACATCTCTTCGCGGAGTCTGTAAATCATCTGCTTCGCTTTTAACCTCTGTGCTTCGATTAGAAAAAAAAACCGATGTAAACAAAATCCTTTTTTTTTTCTTATGCGTTGGCTGACTTGCCACTTTTCTCCACAGAAACTCCCATTCTCTGATCAGAGAGCTTTTTGATGTACTATTCTGCGTATTTGCAGACCCCCAATAAAAGACAAAAAAACAAAAAAACCCTTTTCCATAAACGTATATTGCTAAAATCTTTCGATGACGCGCGGCTTGCAGCCTCCCTCTTCACGCTATGAGGTGTGCACGCACTGCGCTGCGAGCGGCATATGACATAGTCTTGACAAAAGCAAAATTTTATGTTTATGCTTTTGCACTAAAAAACTTGCTGCTCACCGTGTTTGTGTGTGTGCTGCGAAAGAAAGTGAGCTACTTGGATGCTTTCTTCAGCACCATTTACCTCTCTCTCTTGATGCAGTAATTGAATGCTCTCTCATTTCATTTTCTCGCCGCTCGTGTTTCGTGCTTGTAATATTACACGTTTTTCGCCACCTCTCCGCCACTTAGATCTTCTACATACACTGTATATTCCTCCTATTAAAAGTCGCCGACGAATTCCGTCAAAGCGCAATACTCTGATTCCATCGGTCACATACTAAAAAAATCTTACTCTCCTGAGTGCATCTTTTCTCTTTCTGCGTGCGCCGTGCTCATCATGTCTAACGGAAAAAACGTTCTGTCGATCCAGTCGCACGTTACCCACGGGTACGTGGGCAACAAGGCCGCCACCTTCCCTCTGCAGCTCCACGGCTTCGACGTCGACGGCGTGAACACCGTCAGCCTCTCCAACCACAGCGGTTACCCCGTTATCAAAGGCCACCGCATGGACTTGGCGGAGTTCAACACCATCATGGAAGGCTTGTGCGCAAACGGGTTTCTCGCCGGTTACTCGTACATCCTCACGGGCTACATCAACAACGCGGAGATCGTGCGCCACATCGCGGCCACCGTGTCTGAGGTGCGGCAGCTGCGGCGGGCAGCGCACGAGAAGGACGTTGTGTTTTACTGCGACCCTGTCCTCGGCGACGACGGCCGGCTCTACTGCAAGGAGGAGGTGGTGGAGGCCTATCGCGAGCTGCTGGCGCACGCGGATGTGGCCACGCCGAACTACTTTGAGGCGTCACTGCTCAGCGGGGTGGACGTGAAGGACCTGCCGACGGCCATCCAAGCCGCCGACTGGTTCCACGCGAAGGGCACGCCGACCGTGGTCATCAAGTCCTTCCAGCTGCCTGAAGACCCGACGCACCTGCACTTCTTGCTCTCCTGCCACGACAAGGCGAGCAACACGACGCGTCGCTTTACAGGCACGGTGCCCTACCACGATGGCCGTTACACCGGCACGGGCGATGTCTTTGCGGCCTCGCTGCTTGCCTTCGCGCACGTGGACCCGATTGATCTCGCGGTGGGCAAGGCGATGGGTGTGCTGCAGGATCTTATCATGGCTACCATTAATCGCGGCGGCGTTGGGGAGGCCACGCTGAACTCGCGCGAGCTGCGCGTCACCGATCACCCGCAGAGCCTCCTGCAGCCTACTACGGTGTTTACGCTGACCCCACTTTCGTAGAATCCCAGTAGTTGACCCTTCACCTTTCCTCGTAAGTTGTGCGGTGTGTGTGTTTGTGTGAATAGATGAAGTGACTCGTGTACAAATTACACGTAGCTTTCCGTTTACTATCTGGTAGGTTTGCGACCTCAACCCCTCACAAGTGTGTGGTTCGTTATGGTTCTCGCTCGTTGAAGACCCTCCGCCGGACATAGAAGTAACGAATGAATTATTTCGATGGTTGTTTGATCCTTTCTACTTATTGAAGTGTTTTTGCCTCTACCTTGCTCAATATCGCTACGTCCGTGATCGTCTCTTTGATCACCCTACGTCTGAAAAAACAAAACGACTTGTGAGATATCTTGAAATGTGTAAGATTGCAAAAAACACATTTAAAGCTTCAATCTGGTTTTGCTGCGCATTTGTTTTTGCTGAATCATCGAATATACAGCATTATAACTGTAACTCAGTAGGTTTTATGAGTTTCTGAACCTTGGCAAAATTCTAGAGAGTTGCAGTTAGCAACGCAAGAATGCCGATCCAAACTTCTCACTTACCACCACGCTTCTTGTAGAAAAGCTATTTATTTCTGGTCGAATCACTTCCAAGTTGTTTTTCTTCTCTTTTTTGCTGTTTCTGCTTCTCAGACCGCAGCTTTGATACAAGCTCACCCTTCTGCGTTTTGCGTTGTCTGCAAAACTATTATCAGCAGCAACAGCGTAAAAACCAGAAGAGGCCAAGTTGAGCGGCAATGCAGGGTGCAAAGCAATCCGTGCTTCCCCCTCAAAACGACTTACAACCACGCGACAAAGTCTTTTGCGTGCACAAGAACGCGACGGTGGCGTCTAACGAAGCAACCTCAAGAATATCTCTAGGGCCATCACCACTGTCTTATCATGAAATCGTCGATGAGCTGGACAGTGAGCGTTGGCCATTTGCCCCGTACCCTCGGTGCACGCGTGAGCAGCTGATGCAAGTCCACACATTTTGGATCACAGTTGCGCCGATGTCTTCAGGAACTGCGGCGGCACCACTCTCCTTAGGTAGCGATGCACCTAAAAAATTACTAGCCGAGTCAATAGACAGGCAGTGCGATGAAAAGTCAAACGGCGAAGCCGCGCTGGCTGAAAACAAAAGAAGCGTAACAGCATTGCGGCCCAGGCTTTGTTGTGTTGTTGGTGTTGTATGGGTGCGTCTCACAGGCAGTAATGTAAAATTAGTTCAAGAGCGAAAAAATAACTCTTTGCAGTCTCACAACAGCAATTGTGCGACGACCAATGTAACACGTCAAAACCCTTTGGAAGGATACCTGCAGGTGGTCCTCACGCATCCCTCATATCGTCGAAAAGGTCTTGCAAAGGATTTGCTGCAGTTTTGCTTGGCTGAAAAGCACGTACCGACTTCCGTGTTTGCGGCATCATCGGCACAGACGGAGCCCTTTCAAATCTGTCAGTGGCACCTGCACACGCTGATGGCCCCCTCCGCGACAAAGGGACGCAAGTCAAAAACTCGCCGTGGCGAAGCAGTTTCTGATGCGGGTGAGGACGGCGATAAGAAGGAGGCAGAGCGGGCGGCCATCGTAACGGCCACACTTGCGATGTACTGCAAGCTTGGGTTCAAAGAGCGCAGGTACCTTTATGGCTACTACGCTGGATCGCAAGATGCCGTCGAGCTCGTCAAGCAGTGCTGACACTATTCAGGACTTTTTTTTTTATATAAATCTTTCTTCTGCTGCTCACACTAATTACTTACTTTTAGCCATTATGTTCAAATGATAATAGGTGACAAGCAGAGAAAGCTTCTCTATGACTGACACACACACACACACCCACACACACGTGTAACCGCAGAAATGGCAGCATGTCGCTTTAGATGATCTTTTCCGATGGCAAGGGTATTTAAAGCTTCGTGCCGAGAGGCTCTACTTTATTGCTTGCAAAGTCGAAAGCAAAAGAGGAGCTTTGCTCTGTGCTTTTATGAAAAGCCGCAACTTTCTCTCTCCCCTTCATCATCATTCCTAAATTCTTTGCTTCAGCAGTGCCTATGACCAACTGCACATACAAGAGTGTACTGTATTTAGAAGCTCTGGAGACAAGACTACTCGAGAAGAGAAAGCAGACGACCTTTCTTCCCCTTCAAACATTATTACTACTCAACTATAGATACGCTTGCAACCTCACTACATAGACTGCTACAATTAAATTAAGCAGCATTGACATAGATCTCATACAATAGCACACGATTGTTTATAAGGTGAGCACTCATCGAGGGCTTCTCAGTATAAACATAATAGAAGCAAATACCTGAGACAACGCAAAAAAAAAAACGTTACTACAGTTTTTGCAATCAAATTCTCTCCTACAGATCCACGAACAATCCTCTTTCTTCTCTCTTTTTTTTCCCCCTTCTCCCGCAGCCTTCGCCATGCCCTTTCCATCCGCCAGCTCCTTCACGCAGACGAAGTGGCTCGCTTTCTTTGCCGAGCTCACCGCGAAGCTGACGCACCACAATGTACTGGTCGTGATGGAGGGCGCGGAGCTGCTGAAGCGACTTCTCATCTCACGCGTGTCCATCGCAGCCATTCTCCAACAAGGAGACTTGCTGGTGCGGCTGCTTGACTGCTGGCGAGGCTGCGTCGCGGCGGAGACGCTCCGCGCTGTCGATGCCGCGGGAGCACACCAAAGCTCCACGAGTACTTCTTATCCGGTGAACACCACCGCGCCGATCTCCGCCGCTGCCGCTTTCAACGACGAACTCAGTTTCGTGCTCGCAGAGGCCATTTCTCAGTGCGTGGATCTCATGTGGTCCTTGTACGCGGACGGCGACGCCTACTACTGCCTTCTCGTGCTCGCCCGAGCTGGGCCGATGCTGGAGGTGTTGGTGGATGTGCTGCAGACGGCCCCACCGCAGCTGTACGGCATCACCGCCAGTCTCCTGCAGCAGCTGCTTTCTCTGCCGCTGGGTCACAGCGAGGTGGACGTGGTGACGTGCGATGACAGGGAAAAGAGTAACCATGTCAACAAAGATGGCGGTGGAAGCAACGACTTGCAGAACGGCGATAACACGTTGAAGTTCATTGGCCTGGATAAAACTACTCTTGCGCAGCTGCACAAGTCCGTCGCCCTGCGGCGCCACATCTGCTCATTGGTGGAGGCGGTGCAGGAGCACGGCGCTCTGCTGCAGCACACCACAGACGTGCTGGCTGGCCTTCTGGCGGTTCAGCAAGGCCCGCGCTGCCTCGCTGCGGTGTACCTCTTCAATTTAGCCTCGAAGCGTCTTCGCAAGTACGAGCTGCGGCACGGGCTGACGTCGAAGGAAGCGTCGCCGTCGCCGTCGTTGGCCCGCAACACCGCGTACGCCGGCAGCGAACTGCAAGATCGCACGGGCGACAACTCGGAACTGAACGTTACGATCACTGGCGCGCCGCAAGCAGCTGCGTCGCCGCCGCCTGCTTCGCGCGCGAGAGCCTCATCGCACCGACCTGCAAACTCTGCGTTGGACGATCTGGAGGAAGGCATAGAGTCGTCCTCGTCGGTCGAGCGGGCTGCTCCTTCGCCAAAGGCCTCCCAGACAGTAGAAACCAAAGAATCTGGCGACGAGGTCGGGCCGCACACATCTCCGTCAAACGGTTGTCGTAGCAGCTCTGCTGGTGCAACAGAAGCCGAAGCAGACGACGTGCCAGGCGCCGCGCACGGCATCGCCCCGCAGGACGTCAGTGCGGTGGTGGATGACGAGCCAGTGCGGTACGTCTGCACAGTGCCGCCGTCCCTTGCCGATGCGGCGCTGCGGCACCTCGCCACGGCTCCCTCTCACGCAGCCTTCTTCGACGCACTGGACTGGCTGTGGTGTCTGACGGTGGCGGACCCTGCGGCCGTTGGCGCCGCACTCGGACCGGATGTCTTCACTGGCGGTCTGGGCCGGTACCTCCGCGCTGCCCCACGCACGCGGCGTGATCGCATGCTTTTCACGTTGCTGCTGCTGTGGTTGGGGCACCTACACTCGATTAGTGCCTTACGCAGCGACACCCACCGCTGCCTTCTGGACGTGGCAGCCACTGCACTCTTGCCAATGCTGCAGGCGGAGCTCACAAAAGGCACAAGGGGTGCGGGTGACGGACGAGCCGCTACCGATGTCGGTGCTGCTGCGCCGCACGGGACGTCTGCAGCTGCGTCGCTGAACGTGTCCGCCATCACACCGACAGACACCAGCGTGAGCGGGGTGACGAGTGCCATGGTGCTGGCCGCCTCGACCGGCTACAGCTTACCGTTGACAGAGCGCAGCTCCTTTGCTGCGGTGCCGCCGTCCCGCTTTACGCACGCACCGCAGACGATGCCTGCCGCCACCTTCTACGACACCTCGTTGCCCAACGTGGGGGATGCCACGCTGCTGCCTTACGCCGCCGCACGCAAAGCGCAGGAGGCCGCGCTGCTGCTACGTCCCTCCATCGAGGTGATTCTCCTCGCCTTTCTGCTGAACATCCACACTGGAATTGACGCGGCCAGCCAGCGGACGTGGGTGGTTCGTGGTCGCGTTTTGGACGTTGCGCTCGCTGCGGTGCGTCGTGCCGGCAACGTGCGCTCGGCGCTGCTGGATGCACCGGCCACCCTCGATGGCGCCTTATCGGACGAAGTTTACCTCGACTACGCACTGCGCAGTGTGCGGACGGACGTGACGACGGTGGCGGTGCTGGGCTGCCGACTGATGGCCGCCGTGTTGAGCAGCCAGCTGCGCTGGGGTGCCGGGTGGTGCGACGTGTCGGCGTGTGAGAGGGAAAAAAGCACCGGGGCGGCGACAGCGGCTTCGAGCGACGACGACGCGGCGTCTATGCAGGCGGAGCTTCGCCTCTTCACCCAGACAGCCATGCCGTTGCTGGTGCACATTGCGGTGCACAACCCCGATGTGGTGTCATCGCAGGACAGCAACGCGGCTGCCTCGCCCGTGCATCACGTGCCAGCCAACCTGCGCTGTACCCGCCACACCTCCCTCGGTGAGTCCTCCCTCGTTGCCCTGGACGCCTGCCTGCAGTTCTACGCCCAGTCCGGGCAGCTGCGGTGCCGCGGGGGTCCAACTGGTGGTGGGGAAGTCACTGACCCGTCGCAGGTCGCCATCGAAGACTTGGTGCGCGTGCTGCCAGCTCTAACGCGTGTCTCGCACGGCAGTGTGCACCCGCCAGTCCGCGCCGTGCCGTATCGCTGTCTCCTCTACATCAGCCAGCGCATCGAGGACGTGCTGGTCGTGCTGCGCGATATGCCCTCGCTGGCGAATGCAGCGGTCGGCTGTGTGCTGGACTACGGCGCGGCCTCGTCGCAATGGGAGGTGGCGGCGGCGGCGGAGTGGCTGACGGTGCTGGTAGACTTCATGACGGAGGCAGAGGCCGCAGCGGCGGAGACCACACGGACGGAGCGGCAAGAGCAGGGGGCACAGGAGCGACCGCCACCTGCGGTTGACGTAACGGTCATGGGAGCAGCGGAGCACGAAGAGGAGAGAACGAGCGAAGCGGCGAAGCAGTCGCGGCGGCGCTTGTTGGGCCTCGTCTCCCCTGCTGAGGAGCTGCGAGAGTACTTTCACTTCGACGACAGCCCACTCGCGCGAAAGCTGCTGACGAGCGTTGTCGCGGCACGCCGCAGCAACACGGGCAGCGCGTACGCCATGTCGGCGCTGCTGCAGCTGGCGGTCCACCTGCAGACCTACGTGGACAACCGACGGCAGCGGACGCGACTCGGCGGCGTGTTGCGCAGCCCGGCGGGCACGTCGTTGCCTTCAGTGCGGGGAAACGCGAAGATGTCAGCAGCGGAAAGGGAAGGGGAAAGGATTGTGCAGCCGCTGACGCCTGCCGGACTGTCCTCCATCGCACAGTGGATTTTGCTGCTGCAGAGCGCCACGGCTGATAACACACGCCTCACGCGCATCTGTTCTGCTTTTCAGCGCAGCCGCGAGCGGGAAAAGGCTTGGGCAGAGGAAGACACAGGGGCGACTGCGACCGAGGAGCCGGCAACGACGACGCACCGAGCGACGCGACGCCAAACGCTGTCCAAGCCCGTGCTCAAAGATGCGTGGGCACGTGCGCTGACGGCGGCAGAGCAAATTGCGCTGCAGTACAACTTCACCGCCACGTTGTTTCGCGCTCTTGATCAGATGCTCCGCCAAGACCGCGCGTCCACTGCGTCGCTGTACGGAAGGCAGTTCACAAACGCGCTTATTTGCAACGCGGTGGTATCTGCGGTAAAGCTGCCTTGCCCACACGACGTCGCAGCCTTGCTATCGATGCGCTTTCACGCCGCACACAACACCAGCAGAGCAAATTTGACCTCCAACTCCTCCTCCACCTCTTCTTCTTCTTTTTGTGTCTCAACAAGTGCCTTGACGATGTCCACTTTCTCGTCCCCGGCGCTGTTGTTCGGCTACCAGGCGGTCATTCAGTGGGCTTGTTGTATGGGAGCGAAGTGGCTGCGCGGAGCCTATCCTTGCAGCAGCAACACCGCACGCACTAGTGGCGATGTCCATGCCATGTCACCCACTACCTCCGTAAAATCTGGTGGCGGGTTACCTGCTCCCTGCAGTGCTGCGTTGATTGAGGATCTGTGCGAGGCCACCACGGCCGTTATACGAAATGACACCGCAGCTTTGTCGCAGCGGACACGTTGTGAGGCCGCGGCTCTCCTGTCGGCTCTGGTTGAGCAGTGCCCGAGATATCAGCTGCCGCTTCTGGAGGCACGTGGGGCGGCGCTGTTTGCCGCCGCTGCCACCCTGCGCCGTACGGCTGTGGTAAGTGGGCTCCAGTGCCGGCTGCTGCGGCGCCTGCGGAGCGCCGCCCGGAGCGCGTGCGGCAGCCACAGGTGCGAGCTGAGCTGGTTCCATGACAACGTGGAGGCGCTGCGAGCCACGGTGGACCGCATTAAGGCACACGGGGGAGACGGCTTGAGCGACAGATCCCCTCGACGCGGTCGGAGTGCGCAGCGTCAGCAGTCTCCGCAGCTCGTGCGCTCTCCGAAAACGCGCGACACAGCTGCTGTGGTGCGTGATTTGCAGGCTTTCCAGGTTTTAACTTCCGTGCTGACCAGCCTTGTGGCGTGCGCCGCCGTGGAGCCGGAAGTGGGAACAGCAACGCCGTTTCCTCCGGCGGCAAAGGACTCGCAGCCGCAGCTGCTCCTGACACCCTCGCAACGGCAGGCTCTGTGCGCTGTGCTGTGTGACGCGCTCTGCGTGGCGGCGCTGCGTCACTGCGTCCTGACGGCGGTGAAAGGGATGTGCGCGACCGCAGAGGGGCGGCGGTGCCTGCTAACAGACATCTCCACCGCTGGGGATCCGCTGGGCCGCACACTGTTTGGACGTGTTCTGGCCTTGACCTTGCAAATTCCGTGCCGGTGGGCCAGCGGGGCAGGCGTAGGCTTGCAGACGTCGATCGCAGGGTCGCCAACGCCATCACCGCGTCGACAGGGGCTGAGGCGGCGCTCGCCGTCACCAGGGACGGTGTCACCCTACTCCTCGCACACACAGGGACAGGAGATGTACGTCGCAGGCTCAGAGGGCGATGGCTTCGAAGTGGCAGTTGCGGGATGTGATCTCTGCACAGCGTTGATTGGACGTGAAGCGGCGGAGGAAAATGTCGGCCTCATTGAGCGCGCTTACACATCAAAACCGGCAGACAATGTTGCACCGACTGCTGTCCAGCCCTCTGCTTCAAGTTTTCTTGCTGCCTTTGTGAAGCACCGCGGGCTGGATTACTTGTCGCGTGCTATCGTCGAAGGCGATCAGCATCAACGGCGCCACGGGCGACCTCTGACGGTGCCGCTGCATCTGTTGCGACTTCTGGCCGCGCTGTCGCTGCGTAGCGCGGTCGCGAAGGACATCGTCAAGCGCACGGATCTGTTCAGTGTGGTGCTCGAGTTGGCTGGTGCCGCTTTTGCGCCGCACGCCGTCGCGGCGACGCTAGCGTTGCTGACGCTCCGCAACGTTTGTTTTGACATCGGCTTGAAGTCTGCCTTGTGTCAAGACGCAAGGGTGGTTTTGACGCTGAAAGCGGCAGTGCTGGAGCTGTCTTGCGTCAGCTCCCTAGTAGAGGACCGATCTACCCACGTAGTCGCTGCTCCGCCAAGACAGAAGACGACGGGCTCGACAATGAGCAGAAACAGCGGCAACAACGATATCAGTCCAACGTCTTCGCCTAGCAACAACCGGCGTGCACGCGTCGAGGTGTCGCTGCGGAACGATGTTGTGGATCCAGACAACGCGGCGACAGTGGCGTGGGCAACGCAGATGTGCGTGTATGCCCGGACACGCCGCGTCGAAACTGCATCGCCCGCCCCGTCAAAGGCTGAAGGCGATGATCAACCGAGGTCTGTCAAGCAAGTTTCAAATGGCACCCCAGTAACGTCCAGTCGACGCGCTGCCTTTCACGATATCACCAACGCTGCGCCGCCTTCCGTGTCCGATGTCTCTGTGCTCAGCACGGAAATCGGCCGAGCTGGTGATGTTGTCGACGCTGCGCTGCGCGTGGCGGAGACAGCGACGGACGCAGATGCCAGGCGACGGCAGTATTTGGCGGCAACGGCACTGGCGTCTCTGTGGTATGATAATCAACGAGGTAAAGCTGCCATTGCTGAAGTGCTCGCCTGCGCTCCTGTGTGCAGCATCGACAAGGTGCAGGAACTAGCGAAAACAACACCGTTGCAAGTCTAGCACTTTCTGCATCAGTTTTAGTCGAACCTTTTCTCCCCCTTTTTTTGATTGATTAATGCACATTCATAGAAATTCTGTTACCATTACTTCTTCATTTTCACTTTCTATCATTTAAAAAAACTTATTTTTACAGAGTTGAGCAGTCGCCAAAGACGACGACTTGTGGTATGTGGTTGTGCCTGATGGGTTTTAAAATAGGCACAAACAAGTGCTTCTGTAAGTTTGTGCTTGAGGATAGTTGAAAGTACCAAATTGCAATGACATTATCGTCAAGTTTTAATATTTACATACACGAGGGCTTTAACCTCACCCATTTTTCTTCATTTCGATCCACTTTCTGTTCTATCTCTTCACACTTGTTCTCCGGATACAATTGACTTA
>MDUD01007063.1:0-12728 GCA_002216565.1 Crithidia mellificae | reverse complement strand
TGTGTCGTGCTTTGCTTTTTGTGTACCAGTAGCACCTGCATTATCAGACTTTTATTTACGATAATTTCAATGCTCTCCTGCAGAATTTATAACGCCGCTTGCAGCTTTTTTGTTTTCTCTCTGCTTGTTGGTGCGATTGAAAAATGATTTGCTCTTCGATGGCCGTTTTTTTTTTGTTTTGTGGTGTTTCATTTTTATACTGTTGTGTTTGATGCTTAAGGTGCTCCGTTCATGTGTCTTTCTAATGATGCTTAAACTTCCATACCCTTTATTAGAAAAACAAAACAATCATACTTGTAAAACCAAAAAAGGGTCACAGCGTCGCATTTTCTAACCTCTCCTTTACTTCCAGTCTTCATCTTAACGGTGTGGTTGCCGATATATTCTCAAATGCAAAAGCAACGTGACTTTGTGCAGCTGAGATAGGTGATTAAAAAAAAAAAAAACACGTTGCGACGATTCCCCGTTTCGCTTCCTGACTTGCAAAGCTTCGCGCATGCCTTCCAATAAAGCCTCAGGTGATTCTAGATTGCTTTGATGGTTGGTTATGAAACCAAAGGCTTTGCCGCATTGTTTTTGTAATTAACTGCCCCAATAACTTTTCGCCTTGTCTTCCTGGTGTCGCATATTATTATTATGAATATTATTTTCTTTTGGTTTTGCTTCTTGCGTTCCTTACAAACTGCTCATTACCACTGTCGACACATACCTGGTAATGAAATCATCCAGTACACTATTAAATTACGTCGCATAGTTGCACTCTTCTGTTGTTTTTTTATTCACTTCGGTCTCCATCATGTCAATCCGTATGGACGCGACGCTTTACAGCGACGTCGCACGCATCGAGCGTGGTGACTACGTTCGTTTCCACTGCGAACAACTCTCACAAGACGGCCGCGACAACCAGCGGTATTTCTTCGGCTGCTACTACCCGCGCTGGCACGGTTTCTACCTGGAAGAGGTGCGTTCTGTCATTGGCAACATGGGCTACACGGAGCTGAAGCACTTTGCTGCGTATCCTTTTAACGTATACCTCAAAGCTAGTGATGCAGGCACGGCTGCTACATCTGGAAACTCAAACGCCAATAACAACGACGATGACGCAGATAACACCAACTCGACCACGTACCTCACCGATGACTTCCAGGTCGACAACGTGCTTGTCCTTGGTGCCCCGCAGAATCAGCGCGACGACGCGGTAAAACGATTCAAAATTGTTTCGGTGGACAAGTCGCACCTGCGCACGAAAGCACAGGCGATGCCGCCGGTGTCAAATCTCAACAGCAGTTCCGTCCGCAACCCGGACACGATGCTGTCGACGGTGCGAGCACCCGGTGGACAGCGTGTGCCGGTGAAGCTGGACAGCACTGTGCTGGACGTGCTGACGCAGCTGCGAGACGCGTACATCGACCACGCCGGTGGTGGTATCCCTGAGATTGGCATCAAAGCGATGGGACGGCCGTTCCGCAAGGTGAGCGACGACGGTCGACGGTGGATGACACGGGAGGGTGTGCGGCAGCTTGTCCGCGGTTCCCGTGCGTTCGGCGCCGCCGCGACGTCCCTCTCCGACACGCGACACGCCCGGCTTACCATCGACGCCGTCACCGACACTATCTTCGACGCTTTCCCAAAGGAGGAGGCGGTTGTGCCTGGCGCGCCAGGCGTGGCCGCACGCGAGGAGGGAATTGACTACGACGTCTTCATGGAATACATCCGCGGACACATGAACGCGACACGTAAGAAGGCTGTTCTGGATGTGTTCCAGCAACTCGACTACAACGCAGATGGCAACGTCGCCATTCAGGACATTCAGGCGATGTTCAACGCGCAGGAGCACCCCGTTGTGGTGAGTGACGCCATTTTCACGGCGGAGAAGCTACTGCGCGGCTTTCTCGCAATCTGGGATGAGAACCAGCGCCACTTCGGACTGGTGCCCTACACGGAGTTCGTTGACTACTACAACGGGCTCAGTGCGATCATTGAGGAGGACAAGGTTTTTTTCGGCATTCTGAAGACGAGCTGGAAGGTGCCAAACTGGACGGTGAAGTTTGTATAAAAACTTAGATTTGACATCTCTTCGCGGAGTCTGTAAATCATCTGCTTCGCTTTTAACCTCTGTGCTTCGATTAGAAAAAAAAACCGATGTAAACAAAATCCTTTTTTTTTTCTTATGCGTTGGCTGACTTGCCACTTTTCTCCACAGAAACTCCCATTCTCTGATCAGAGAGCTTTTTGATGTACTATTCTGCGTATTTGCAGACCCCCAATAAAAGACAAAAAAACAAAAAAACCCTTTTCCATAAACGTATATTGCTAAAATCTTTCGATGACGCGCGGCTTGCAGCCTCCCTCTTCACGCTATGAGGTGTGCACGCACTGCGCTGCGAGCGGCATATGACATAGTCTTGACAAAAGCAAAATTTTATGTTTATGCTTTTGCACTAAAAAACTTGCTGCTCACCGTGTTTGTGTGTGTGCTGCGAAAGAAAGTGAGCTACTTGGATGCTTTCTTCAGCACCATTTACCTCTCTCTCTTGATGCAGTAATTGAATGCTCTCTCATTTCATTTTCTCGCCGCTCGTGTTTCGTGCTTGTAATATTACACGTTTTTCGCCACCTCTCCGCCACTTAGATCTTCTACATACACTGTATATTCCTCCTATTAAAAGTCGCCGACGAATTCCGTCAAAGCGCAATACTCTGATTCCATCGGTCACATACTAAAAAAATCTTACTCTCCTGAGTGCATCTTTTCTCTTTCTGCGTGCGCCGTGCTCATCATGTCTAACGGAAAAAACGTTCTGTCGATCCAGTCGCACGTTACCCACGGGTACGTGGGCAACAAGGCCGCCACCTTCCCTCTGCAGCTCCACGGCTTCGACGTCGACGGCGTGAACACCGTCAGCCTCTCCAACCACAGCGGTTACCCCGTTATCAAAGGCCACCGCATGGACTTGGCGGAGTTCAACACCATCATGGAAGGCTTGTGCGCAAACGGGTTTCTCGCCGGTTACTCGTACATCCTCACGGGCTACATCAACAACGCGGAGATCGTGCGCCACATCGCGGCCACCGTGTCTGAGGTGCGGCAGCTGCGGCGGGCAGCGCACGAGAAGGACGTTGTGTTTTACTGCGACCCTGTCCTCGGCGACGACGGCCGGCTCTACTGCAAGGAGGAGGTGGTGGAGGCCTATCGCGAGCTGCTGGCGCACGCGGATGTGGCCACGCCGAACTACTTTGAGGCGTCACTGCTCAGCGGGGTGGACGTGAAGGACCTGCCGACGGCCATCCAAGCCGCCGACTGGTTCCACGCGAAGGGCACGCCGACCGTGGTCATCAAGTCCTTCCAGCTGCCTGAAGACCCGACGCACCTGCACTTCTTGCTCTCCTGCCACGACAAGGCGAGCAACACGACGCGTCGCTTTACAGGCACGGTGCCCTACCACGATGGCCGTTACACCGGCACGGGCGATGTCTTTGCGGCCTCGCTGCTTGCCTTCGCGCACGTGGACCCGATTGATCTCGCGGTGGGCAAGGCGATGGGTGTGCTGCAGGATCTTATCATGGCTACCATTAATCGCGGCGGCGTTGGGGAGGCCACGCTGAACTCGCGCGAGCTGCGCGTCACCGATCACCCGCAGAGCCTCCTGCAGCCTACTACGGTGTTTACGCTGACCCCACTTTCGTAGAATCCCAGTAGTTGACCCTTCACCTTTCCTCGTAAGTTGTGCGGTGTGTGTGTTTGTGTGAATAGATGAAGTGACTCGTGTACAAATTACACGTAGCTTTCCGTTTACTATCTGGTAGGTTTGCGACCTCAACCCCTCACAAGTGTGTGGTTCGTTATGGTTCTCGCTCGTTGAAGACCCTCCGCCGGACATAGAAGTAACGAATGAATTATTTCGATGGTTGTTTGATCCTTTCTACTTATTGAAGTGTTTTTGCCTCTACCTTGCTCAATATCGCTACGTCCGTGATCGTCTCTTTGATCACCCTACGTCTGAAAAAACAAAACGACTTGTGAGATATCTTGAAATGTGTAAGATTGCAAAAAACACATTTAAAGCTTCAATCTGGTTTTGCTGCGCATTTGTTTTTGCTGAATCATCGAATATACAGCATTATAACTGTAACTCAGTAGGTTTTATGAGTTTCTGAACCTTGGCAAAATTCTAGAGAGTTGCAGTTAGCAACGCAAGAATGCCGATCCAAACTTCTCACTTACCACCACGCTTCTTGTAGAAAAGCTATTTATTTCTGGTCGAATCACTTCCAAGTTGTTTTTCTTCTCTTTTTTGCTGTTTCTGCTTCTCAGACCGCAGCTTTGATACAAGCTCACCCTTCTGCGTTTTGCGTTGTCTGCAAAACTATTATCAGCAGCAACAGCGTAAAAACCAGAAGAGGCCAAGTTGAGCGGCAATGCAGGGTGCAAAGCAATCCGTGCTTCCCCCTCAAAACGACTTACAACCACGCGACAAAGTCTTTTGCGTGCACAAGAACGCGACGGTGGCGTCTAACGAAGCAACCTCAAGAATATCTCTAGGGCCATCACCACTGTCTTATCATGAAATCGTCGATGAGCTGGACAGTGAGCGTTGGCCATTTGCCCCGTACCCTCGGTGCACGCGTGAGCAGCTGATGCAAGTCCACACATTTTGGATCACAGTTGCGCCGATGTCTTCAGGAACTGCGGCGGCACCACTCTCCTTAGGTAGCGATGCACCTAAAAAATTACTAGCCGAGTCAATAGACAGGCAGTGCGATGAAAAGTCAAACGGCGAAGCCGCGCTGGCTGAAAACAAAAGAAGCGTAACAGCATTGCGGCCCAGGCTTTGTTGTGTTGTTGGTGTTGTATGGGTGCGTCTCACAGGCAGTAATGTAAAATTAGTTCAAGAGCGAAAAAATAACTCTTTGCAGTCTCACAACAGCAATTGTGCGACGACCAATGTAACACGTCAAAACCCTTTGGAAGGATACCTGCAGGTGGTCCTCACGCATCCCTCATATCGTCGAAAAGGTCTTGCAAAGGATTTGCTGCAGTTTTGCTTGGCTGAAAAGCACGTACCGACTTCCGTGTTTGCGGCATCATCGGCACAGACGGAGCCCTTTCAAATCTGTCAGTGGCACCTGCACACGCTGATGGCCCCCTCCGCGACAAAGGGACGCAAGTCAAAAACTCGCCGTGGCGAAGCAGTTTCTGATGCGGGTGAGGACGGCGATAAGAAGGAGGCAGAGCGGGCGGCCATCGTAACGGCCACACTTGCGATGTACTGCAAGCTTGGGTTCAAAGAGCGCAGGTACCTTTATGGCTACTACGCTGGATCGCAAGATGCCGTCGAGCTCGTCAAGCAGTGCTGACACTATTCAGGACTTTTTTTTTTATATAAATCTTTCTTCTGCTGCTCACACTAATTACTTACTTTTAGCCATTATGTTCAAATGATAATAGGTGACAAGCAGAGAAAGCTTCTCTATGACTGACACACACACACACACCCACACACACGTGTAACCGCAGAAATGGCAGCATGTCGCTTTAGATGATCTTTTCCGATGGCAAGGGTATTTAAAGCTTCGTGCCGAGAGGCTCTACTTTATTGCTTGCAAAGTCGAAAGCAAAAGAGGAGCTTTGCTCTGTGCTTTTATGAAAAGCCGCAACTTTCTCTCTCCCCTTCATCATCATTCCTAAATTCTTTGCTTCAGCAGTGCCTATGACCAACTGCACATACAAGAGTGTACTGTATTTAGAAGCTCTGGAGACAAGACTACTCGAGAAGAGAAAGCAGACGACCTTTCTTCCCCTTCAAACATTATTACTACTCAACTATAGATACGCTTGCAACCTCACTACATAGACTGCTACAATTAAATTAAGCAGCATTGACATAGATCTCATACAATAGCACACGATTGTTTATAAGGTGAGCACTCATCGAGGGCTTCTCAGTATAAACATAATAGAAGCAAATACCTGAGACAACGCAAAAAAAAAAACGTTACTACAGTTTTTGCAATCAAATTCTCTCCTACAGATCCACGAACAATCCTCTTTCTTCTCTCTTTTTTTTCCCCCTTCTCCCGCAGCCTTCGCCATGCCCTTTCCATCCGCCAGCTCCTTCACGCAGACGAAGTGGCTCGCTTTCTTTGCCGAGCTCACCGCGAAGCTGACGCACCACAATGTACTGGTCGTGATGGAGGGCGCGGAGCTGCTGAAGCGACTTCTCATCTCACGCGTGTCCATCGCAGCCATTCTCCAACAAGGAGACTTGCTGGTGCGGCTGCTTGACTGCTGGCGAGGCTGCGTCGCGGCGGAGACGCTCCGCGCTGTCGATGCCGCGGGAGCACACCAAAGCTCCACGAGTACTTCTTATCCGGTGAACACCACCGCGCCGATCTCCGCCGCTGCCGCTTTCAACGACGAACTCAGTTTCGTGCTCGCAGAGGCCATTTCTCAGTGCGTGGATCTCATGTGGTCCTTGTACGCGGACGGCGACGCCTACTACTGCCTTCTCGTGCTCGCCCGAGCTGGGCCGATGCTGGAGGTGTTGGTGGATGTGCTGCAGACGGCCCCACCGCAGCTGTACGGCATCACCGCCAGTCTCCTGCAGCAGCTGCTTTCTCTGCCGCTGGGTCACAGCGAGGTGGACGTGGTGACGTGCGATGACAGGGAAAAGAGTAACCATGTCAACAAAGATGGCGGTGGAAGCAACGACTTGCAGAACGGCGATAACACGTTGAAGTTCATTGGCCTGGATAAAACTACTCTTGCGCAGCTGCACAAGTCCGTCGCCCTGCGGCGCCACATCTGCTCATTGGTGGAGGCGGTGCAGGAGCACGGCGCTCTGCTGCAGCACACCACAGACGTGCTGGCTGGCCTTCTGGCGGTTCAGCAAGGCCCGCGCTGCCTCGCTGCGGTGTACCTCTTCAATTTAGCCTCGAAGCGTCTTCGCAAGTACGAGCTGCGGCACGGGCTGACGTCGAAGGAAGCGTCGCCGTCGCCGTCGTTGGCCCGCAACACCGCGTACGCCGGCAGCGAACTGCAAGATCGCACGGGCGACAACTCGGAACTGAACGTTACGATCACTGGCGCGCCGCAAGCAGCTGCGTCGCCGCCGCCTGCTTCGCGCGCGAGAGCCTCATCGCACCGACCTGCAAACTCTGCGTTGGACGATCTGGAGGAAGGCATAGAGTCGTCCTCGTCGGTCGAGCGGGCTGCTCCTTCGCCAAAGGCCTCCCAGACAGTAGAAACCAAAGAATCTGGCGACGAGGTCGGGCCGCACACATCTCCGTCAAACGGTTGTCGTAGCAGCTCTGCTGGTGCAACAGAAGCCGAAGCAGACGACGTGCCAGGCGCCGCGCACGGCATCGCCCCGCAGGACGTCAGTGCGGTGGTGGATGACGAGCCAGTGCGGTACGTCTGCACAGTGCCGCCGTCCCTTGCCGATGCGGCGCTGCGGCACCTCGCCACGGCTCCCTCTCACGCAGCCTTCTTCGACGCACTGGACTGGCTGTGGTGTCTGACGGTGGCGGACCCTGCGGCCGTTGGCGCCGCACTCGGACCGGATGTCTTCACTGGCGGTCTGGGCCGGTACCTCCGCGCTGCCCCACGCACGCGGCGTGATCGCATGCTTTTCACGTTGCTGCTGCTGTGGTTGGGGCACCTACACTCGATTAGTGCCTTACGCAGCGACACCCACCGCTGCCTTCTGGACGTGGCAGCCACTGCACTCTTGCCAATGCTGCAGGCGGAGCTCACAAAAGGCACAAGGGGTGCGGGTGACGGACGAGCCGCTACCGATGTCGGTGCTGCTGCGCCGCACGGGACGTCTGCAGCTGCGTCGCTGAACGTGTCCGCCATCACACCGACAGACACCAGCGTGAGCGGGGTGACGAGTGCCATGGTGCTGGCCGCCTCGACCGGCTACAGCTTACCGTTGACAGAGCGCAGCTCCTTTGCTGCGGTGCCGCCGTCCCGCTTTACGCACGCACCGCAGACGATGCCTGCCGCCACCTTCTACGACACCTCGTTGCCCAACGTGGGGGATGCCACGCTGCTGCCTTACGCCGCCGCACGCAAAGCGCAGGAGGCCGCGCTGCTGCTACGTCCCTCCATCGAGGTGATTCTCCTCGCCTTTCTGCTGAACATCCACACTGGAATTGACGCGGCCAGCCAGCGGACGTGGGTGGTTCGTGGTCGCGTTTTGGACGTTGCGCTCGCTGCGGTGCGTCGTGCCGGCAACGTGCGCTCGGCGCTGCTGGATGCACCGGCCACCCTCGATGGCGCCTTATCGGACGAAGTTTACCTCGACTACGCACTGCGCAGTGTGCGGACGGACGTGACGACGGTGGCGGTGCTGGGCTGCCGACTGATGGCCGCCGTGTTGAGCAGCCAGCTGCGCTGGGGTGCCGGGTGGTGCGACGTGTCGGCGTGTGAGAGGGAAAAAAGCACCGGGGCGGCGACAGCGGCTTCGAGCGACGACGACGCGGCGTCTATGCAGGCGGAGCTTCGCCTCTTCACCCAGACAGCCATGCCGTTGCTGGTGCACATTGCGGTGCACAACCCCGATGTGGTGTCATCGCAGGACAGCAACGCGGCTGCCTCGCCCGTGCATCACGTGCCAGCCAACCTGCGCTGTACCCGCCACACCTCCCTCGGTGAGTCCTCCCTCGTTGCCCTGGACGCCTGCCTGCAGTTCTACGCCCAGTCCGGGCAGCTGCGGTGCCGCGGGGGTCCAACTGGTGGTGGGGAAGTCACTGACCCGTCGCAGGTCGCCATCGAAGACTTGGTGCGCGTGCTGCCAGCTCTAACGCGTGTCTCGCACGGCAGTGTGCACCCGCCAGTCCGCGCCGTGCCGTATCGCTGTCTCCTCTACATCAGCCAGCGCATCGAGGACGTGCTGGTCGTGCTGCGCGATATGCCCTCGCTGGCGAATGCAGCGGTCGGCTGTGTGCTGGACTACGGCGCGGCCTCGTCGCAATGGGAGGTGGCGGCGGCGGCGGAGTGGCTGACGGTGCTGGTAGACTTCATGACGGAGGCAGAGGCCGCAGCGGCGGAGACCACACGGACGGAGCGGCAAGAGCAGGGGGCACAGGAGCGACCGCCACCTGCGGTTGACGTAACGGTCATGGGAGCAGCGGAGCACGAAGAGGAGAGAACGAGCGAAGCGGCGAAGCAGTCGCGGCGGCGCTTGTTGGGCCTCGTCTCCCCTGCTGAGGAGCTGCGAGAGTACTTTCACTTCGACGACAGCCCACTCGCGCGAAAGCTGCTGACGAGCGTTGTCGCGGCACGCCGCAGCAACACGGGCAGCGCGTACGCCATGTCGGCGCTGCTGCAGCTGGCGGTCCACCTGCAGACCTACGTGGACAACCGACGGCAGCGGACGCGACTCGGCGGCGTGTTGCGCAGCCCGGCGGGCACGTCGTTGCCTTCAGTGCGGGGAAACGCGAAGATGTCAGCAGCGGAAAGGGAAGGGGAAAGGATTGTGCAGCCGCTGACGCCTGCCGGACTGTCCTCCATCGCACAGTGGATTTTGCTGCTGCAGAGCGCCACGGCTGATAACACACGCCTCACGCGCATCTGTTCTGCTTTTCAGCGCAGCCGCGAGCGGGAAAAGGCTTGGGCAGAGGAAGACACAGGGGCGACTGCGACCGAGGAGCCGGCAACGACGACGCACCGAGCGACGCGACGCCAAACGCTGTCCAAGCCCGTGCTCAAAGATGCGTGGGCACGTGCGCTGACGGCGGCAGAGCAAATTGCGCTGCAGTACAACTTCACCGCCACGTTGTTTCGCGCTCTTGATCAGATGCTCCGCCAAGACCGCGCGTCCACTGCGTCGCTGTACGGAAGGCAGTTCACAAACGCGCTTATTTGCAACGCGGTGGTATCTGCGGTAAAGCTGCCTTGCCCACACGACGTCGCAGCCTTGCTATCGATGCGCTTTCACGCCGCACACAACACCAGCAGAGCAAATTTGACCTCCAACTCCTCCTCCACCTCTTCTTCTTCTTTTTGTGTCTCAACAAGTGCCTTGACGATGTCCACTTTCTCGTCCCCGGCGCTGTTGTTCGGCTACCAGGCGGTCATTCAGTGGGCTTGTTGTATGGGAGCGAAGTGGCTGCGCGGAGCCTATCCTTGCAGCAGCAACACCGCACGCACTAGTGGCGATGTCCATGCCATGTCACCCACTACCTCCGTAAAATCTGGTGGCGGGTTACCTGCTCCCTGCAGTGCTGCGTTGATTGAGGATCTGTGCGAGGCCACCACGGCCGTTATACGAAATGACACCGCAGCTTTGTCGCAGCGGACACGTTGTGAGGCCGCGGCTCTCCTGTCGGCTCTGGTTGAGCAGTGCCCGAGATATCAGCTGCCGCTTCTGGAGGCACGTGGGGCGGCGCTGTTTGCCGCCGCTGCCACCCTGCGCCGTACGGCTGTGGTAAGTGGGCTCCAGTGCCGGCTGCTGCGGCGCCTGCGGAGCGCCGCCCGGAGCGCGTGCGGCAGCCACAGGTGCGAGCTGAGCTGGTTCCATGACAACGTGGAGGCGCTGCGAGCCACGGTGGACCGCATTAAGGCACACGGGGGAGACGGCTTGAGCGACAGATCCCCTCGACGCGGTCGGAGTGCGCAGCGTCAGCAGTCTCCGCAGCTCGTGCGCTCTCCGAAAACGCGCGACACAGCTGCTGTGGTGCGTGATTTGCAGGCTTTCCAGGTTTTAACTTCCGTGCTGACCAGCCTTGTGGCGTGCGCCGCCGTGGAGCCGGAAGTGGGAACAGCAACGCCGTTTCCTCCGGCGGCAAAGGACTCGCAGCCGCAGCTGCTCCTGACACCCTCGCAACGGCAGGCTCTGTGCGCTGTGCTGTGTGACGCGCTCTGCGTGGCGGCGCTGCGTCACTGCGTCCTGACGGCGGTGAAAGGGATGTGCGCGACCGCAGAGGGGCGGCGGTGCCTGCTAACAGACATCTCCACCGCTGGGGATCCGCTGGGCCGCACACTGTTTGGACGTGTTCTGGCCTTGACCTTGCAAATTCCGTGCCGGTGGGCCAGCGGGGCAGGCGTAGGCTTGCAGACGTCGATCGCAGGGTCGCCAACGCCATCACCGCGTCGACAGGGGCTGAGGCGGCGCTCGCCGTCACCAGGGACGGTGTCACCCTACTCCTCGCACACACAGGGACAGGAGATGTACGTCGCAGGCTCAGAGGGCGATGGCTTCGAAGTGGCAGTTGCGGGATGTGATCTCTGCACAGCGTTGATTGGACGTGAAGCGGCGGAGGAAAATGTCGGCCTCATTGAGCGCGCTTACACATCAAAACCGGCAGACAATGTTGCACCGACTGCTGTCCAGCCCTCTGCTTCAAGTTTTCTTGCTGCCTTTGTGAAGCACCGCGGGCTGGATTACTTGTCGCGTGCTATCGTCGAAGGCGATCAGCATCAACGGCGCCACGGGCGACCTCTGACGGTGCCGCTGCATCTGTTGCGACTTCTGGCCGCGCTGTCGCTGCGTAGCGCGGTCGCGAAGGACATCGTCAAGCGCACGGATCTGTTCAGTGTGGTGCTCGAGTTGGCTGGTGCCGCTTTTGCGCCGCACGCCGTCGCGGCGACGCTAGCGTTGCTGACGCTCCGCAACGTTTGTTTTGACATCGGCTTGAAGTCTGCCTTGTGTCAAGACGCAAGGGTGGTTTTGACGCTGAAAGCGGCAGTGCTGGAGCTGTCTTGCGTCAGCTCCCTAGTAGAGGACCGATCTACCCACGTAGTCGCTGCTCCGCCAAGACAGAAGACGACGGGCTCGACAATGAGCAGAAACAGCGGCAACAACGATATCAGTCCAACGTCTTCGCCTAGCAACAACCGGCGTGCACGCGTCGAGGTGTCGCTGCGGAACGATGTTGTGGATCCAGACAACGCGGCGACAGTGGCGTGGGCAACGCAGATGTGCGTGTATGCCCGGACACGCCGCGTCGAAACTGCATCGCCCGCCCCGTCAAAGGCTGAAGGCGATGATCAACCGAGGTCTGTCAAGCAAGTTTCAAATGGCACCCCAGTAACGTCCAGTCGACGCGCTGCCTTTCACGATATCACCAACGCTGCGCCGCCTTCCGTGTCCGATGTCTCTGTGCTCAGCACGGAAATCGGCCGAGCTGGTGATGTTGTCGACGCTGCGCTGCGCGTGGCGGAGACAGCGACGGACGCAGATGCCAGGCGACGGCAGTATTTGGCGGCAACGGCACTGGCGTCTCTGTGGTATGATAATCAACGAGGTAAAGCTGCCATTGCTGAAGTGCTCGCCTGCGCTCCTGTGTGCAGCATCGACAAGGTGCAGGAACTAGCGAAAACAACACCGTTGCAAGTCTAGCACTTTCTGCATCAGTTTTAGTCGAACCTTTTCTCCCCCTTTTTTTGATTGATTAATGCACATTCATAGAAATTCTGTTACCATTACTTCTTCATTTTCACTTTCTATCATTTAAAAAAACTTATTTTTACAGAGTTGAGCAGTCGCCAAAGACGACGACTTGTGGTATGTGGTTGTGCCTGATGGGTTTTAAAATAGGCACAAACAAGTGCTTCTGTAAGTTTGTGCTTGAGGATAGTTGAAAGTACCAAATTGCAATGACATTATCGTCAAGTTTTAATATTTACATACACGAGGGCTTTAACCTCACCCATTTTTCTTCATTTCGATCCACTTTCTGTTCTATCTCTTCACACTTGTTCTCCGGATACAATTGACTTA
>MDUD01007062.1:0-14815 GCA_002216565.1 Crithidia mellificae | reverse complement strand
AAAAAAGCAGAAAACATTAATTTGTGTGATTTGTGCACCCGTTCATACAGCTCTTGCTTTAATGACTAGAAACAAGCTTTGAAAGCATTTCAAATGTAAAAGAAAAGGGCGTTGCTCTCTCGTCACAGAGTTTTTGTCATGGACTTTTCCTATATCGAATCAACTTCGACAACAAAACTTATATGATCAAATTATTCTCCGCTTTGAGTGTGGCAAAATAGCGATAAGAAACCGAAACGGAAACGTTACAGAATCACTAATAATAAAAGCAAAAAGCGCAAGAAGAAGAAAAAAATTAAGAGAAAACAACAGGACTGACAACGCAAACTGAGCAGTCCTTTTCATTACAGCGGGTAAAAGGCAGAAAAAAGAGTACAAATAAACATCTCAAGACCATCTCATCACTGTTCCACACGCATCATACGCAGCTTCGCTCCGTGCAACACGGACTCCAACAGACCCTGCTCGACGTCGCGACGCTGCTTCGTTAGCAGCGACGACGGGGTGTGCCGGGCAATGTCGAGGTGCTCCTCCGCTTGATGCTGTCGAGCCGCCTCCGCCTCTGCGGCGTCCTTGTGCAAAAGCGTCTCGTGCTGTTGCAGCAACAGATTACGGTAGCTGTACTGCAACAGGAGCGAGGACAGAATGACCTGCTCACGGCGTGCCGCATCGCGCGTCTTGCCGCCGATGCTGCTGTTGTTGGCGCGCCGTCGCGGTGAGTCGACGCTGAGCGAGCTGGTGTCAAGGTCTGCACCTTCGCCCACACTCGAGTTGTTCACGACAGCGCCACCTGCAGCCGGCCCGCCGGTGATACTTCCGTTGTTGATGTTGTTCGTGCCAGATTGGCTCGCACCGAGGCTGAGGTTGGCAACGGTAGCCGCCGTCACTGCCGCGGCGCTCGCCGCCAGCTGCTGCTGCAAGTCACCGTTGCGCTCCAGCGCAGTCGTCAGTTGCTGGCGCAGCTCCTCGCGCTCCCGCTCCACCTGCCGCAGCTGCGCACGCCACGTGTCGTTCGCCGTCGACACGTCCGCCACCGGGGCCGGCATCGCCGCCACCTGTCGCTGCAGCACGCCGACCTGCCGCTGCAGGCTGTCGCGCTGCTGTCGCACCTCATCCAGCTCATTCTCCAGCGTCATCACGCGATCCACCGAGCCGTTAGAAACAAAAGAGCTGTTCATCTGCGGGTTTTCGTCGTTGGCGTTGCCGCCCGTCCCACGCAGGCGGTCCTGCTCGACTGTGAGCACCAACACGCGTGAGTTAAGCTCCTCCACCTGATTCTCCAGCTCCAGGCGTGCCTTCATCTGCGCCGCGAGTTTGTCCTCCGCAACACTGAGTTTCTCCTCCGCCGCCCGCTTTTCTTCCGACTTCACCATCACGCCCTCCTCGGCGGTCTTCAGGCGGCGGCGCAGCGTCTGCAGCGCCATCTCGTGTGCCGCAGCTGCATCTTTCAGCGCCGCCACCTGCCCGGACTGCTCCTCCACCCGCGCCGTCAGCGCGGCGATGGTCTCGTCCTTCTTATTGCACCGCTCCTGCCACAGCGCCACCACCTCCTTCTGGCTCTCCGCGATACTCTCCGCGCTCGCCGTCGCGGCAGAAGCAGCGGGTGCCGTCGTCGCTGGTGCCTTGGCTTGCTCGCCTAGCAGCAGCCGGTACTTGTTCTCCGCCGTCTCCTTGTCCTCCTTCGCCAGGCGGAACTGCTCCTGCTGCGCGGCCAGCTGCGCCGTCACCGCAGCAAGCTCATTGCGAAGCTGATACGTGGCATTGCGGTAGTAGCCCTCATCCTCGCCCTCGCTAGCTGACATGCGGGGAGCGGCAGCAGGGGCAGCGGCAGGGGCTGGAGCAGAAGACATCTGCGTTGGTGGTGGTGGAGCCAAGGCTGCCCCTGCAGGTGTGCCTGCGGCACCTCCAGCCGAAACAGCTGCAGGTGGTGGTCCAGTGGGCCCTGGCACGGGTGCTGCGCGCACGGGGGAAGCGGACTGCGCGGACGCTGGCGAGGACAGCGCCGGACTCGCTGGTGCACTCGTCGCTGCCGTGTTGGGTTGCACAGGGGGATTCGACGGCGCCGGCGGCGGTGCGTGCGGCGCGGCCGAGGCGACGTGGCGCCGCGGCTTCAGGTCGTAGGTGCCCATGAGCTCCCGCACCCAGTTCGACAGCACCACCTGGTCCTGGCGTGGCAGGGCCTTCACCTCGGCCAACACGCTCTGCACGCCACTCAGCACGACGAGCGTCACCGCAACACCTGCCAGCTGCATGAGCGCCGCGGAGCCACTCGCGGTGGCGGGGTCGCCGTCCGGCAGCGCTGCGAGCGCAGCCGCGTCCAGTCCTTGCGTCACAGGCGTGGCACCCGGTGCCGGTCCCATCGACTCCTGCGCGTACTGGGCGATGCGGCGCAGCAGCACGGACACATTTGCTTGGCGCAGCGCCGCGTCTGCTTCGAAGGCGTTGCTGGTCAGTGACAGCATCGTCGTCGTTTCCTCACCGTCGTCGCCCATGACTGCCGTGACGGTAGTGGGCGGGAAACTATTGGGGGCAACGATGCGCAGTGCGGCGTAGAGGCTGATGCCGTCGCACAGCTGCACAAAATTAGTCGGGGTGTAACCGGGCACGCTGGGATCAGCGATCGGCATCAGACGGCGCAGAAGCGCCAAAGTGGAGCTCTGGCGAATGTCGGTCATCCTTGTACCTCTTTATTGTTGTTGATGTTGTTGATGGTGTTCGTGGTATAAAGAACGGCTCCTTTTTTCAACTTTAGAAATGAAAACAACAATTGAGAAGAGGAACTGCTTTTAGTGTGTTTGGCCTGTACAAGCTAAGAAATACAAGGCCAGAAAGGCAAAACAGAAACTAAAAAAGGTGCTGTTGCAAATAAAATCAACAAAAAAAACTATTAAAACTATCCTGATGTGTCGGCCTGCCGCGGCTCTTTTTTCCTAAGTCAATTGTATCCGGAGAACAAGTGTGAAGAGATAGAACAGAAAGTGGATCGAAATGAAGAAAAATGGGTGAGGTTAAAGCCCTCGTGTATGTAAATATTAAAACTTGACGATAATGTCATTGCAATTTGGTACTTTCAACTATCCTCAAGCACAAACTTACAGAAGCACTTGTTTGTGCCTATTTTAAAACCCATCAGGCACAACCACATACCACAAGTCGTCGTCTTTGGCGACTGCTCAACTCTGTAAAAATAAGTTTTTTTAAATGATAGAAAGTGAAAATGAAGAAGTAATGGTAACAGAATTTCTATGAATGTGCATTAATCAATCAAAAAAAGGGGGAGAAAAGGTTCGACTAAAACTGATGCAGAAAGTGCTAGACTTGCAACGGTGTTGTTTTCGCTAGTTCCTGCACCTTGTCGATGCTGCACACAGGAGCGCAGGCGAGCACTTCAGCAATGGCAGCTTTACCTCGTTGATTATCATACCACAGAGACGCCAGTGCCGTTGCCGCCAAATACTGCCGTCGCCTGGCATCTGCGTCCGTCGCTGTCTCCGCCACGCGCAGCGCAGCGTCGACAACATCACCAGCTCGGCCGATTTCCGTGCTGAGCACAGAGACATCGGACACGGAAGGCGGCGCAGCGTTGGTGATATCGTGAAAGGCAGCGCGTCGACTGGACGTTACTGGGGTGCCATTTGAAACTTGCTTGACAGACCTCGGTTGATCATCGCCTTCAGCCTTTGACGGGGCGGGCGATGCAGTTTCGACGCGGCGTGTCCGGGCATACACGCACATCTGCGTTGCCCACGCCACTGTCGCCGCGTTGTCTGGATCCACAACATCGTTCCGCAGCGACACCTCGACGCGTGCACGCCGGTTGTTGCTAGGCGAAGACGTTGGACTGATATCGTTGTTGCCGCTGTTTCTGCTCATTGTCGAGCCCGTCGTCTTCTGTCTTGGCGGAGCAGCGACTACGTGGGTAGATCGGTCCTCTACTAGGGAGCTGACGCAAGACAGCTCCAGCACTGCCGCTTTCAGCGTCAAAACCACCCTTGCGTCTTGACACAAGGCAGACTTCAAGCCGATGTCAAAACAAACGTTGCGGAGCGTCAGCAACGCTAGCGTCGCCGCGACGGCGTGCGGCGCAAAAGCGGCACCAGCCAACTCGAGCACCACACTGAACAGATCCGTGCGCTTGACGATGTCCTTCGCGACCGCGCTACGCAGCGACAGCGCGGCCAGAAGTCGCAACAGATGCAGCGGCACCGTCAGAGGTCGCCCGTGGCGCCGTTGATGCTGATCGCCTTCGACGATAGCACGCGACAAGTAATCCAGCCCGCGGTGCTTCACAAAGGCAGCAAGAAAACTTGAAGCAGAGGGCTGGACAGCAGTCGGTGCAACATTGTCTGCCGGTTTTGATGTGTAAGCGCGCTCAATGAGGCCGACATTTTCCTCCGCCGCTTCACGTCCAATCAACGCTGTGCAGAGATCACATCCCGCAACTGCCACTTCGAAGCCATCGCCCTCTGAGCCTGCGACGTACATCTCCTGTCCCTGTGTGTGCGAGGAGTAGGGTGACACCGTCCCTGGTGACGGCGAGCGCCGCCTCAGCCCCTGTCGACGCGGTGATGGCGTTGGCGACCCTGCGATCGACGTCTGCAAGCCTACGCCTGCCCCGCTGGCCCACCGGCACGGAATTTGCAAGGTCAAGGCCAGAACACGTCCAAACAGTGTGCGGCCCAGCGGATCCCCAGCGGTGGAGATGTCTGTTAGCAGGCACCGCCGCCCCTCTGCGGTCGCGCACATCCCTTTCACCGCCGTCAGGACGCAGTGACGCAGCGCCGCCACGCAGAGCGCGTCACACAGCACAGCGCACAGAGCCTGCCGTTGCGAGGGTGTCAGGAGCAGCTGCGGCTGCGAGTCCTTTGCCGCCGGAGGAAACGGCGTTGCTGTTCCCACTTCCGGCTCCACGGCGGCGCACGCCACAAGGCTGGTCAGCACGGAAGTTAAAACCTGGAAAGCCTGCAAATCACGCACCACAGCAGCTGTGTCGCGCGTTTTCGGAGAGCGCACGAGCTGCGGAGACTGCTGACGCTGCGCACTCCGACCGCGTCGAGGGGATCTGTCGCTCAAGCCGTCTCCCCCGTGTGCCTTAATGCGGTCCACCGTGGCTCGCAGCGCCTCCACGTTGTCATGGAACCAGCTCAGCTCGCACCTGTGGCTGCCGCACGCGCTCCGGGCGGCGCTCCGCAGGCGCCGCAGCAGCCGGCACTGGAGCCCACTTACCACAGCCGTACGGCGCAGGGTGGCAGCGGCGGCAAACAGCGCCGCCCCACGTGCCTCCAGAAGCGGCAGCTGATATCTCGGGCACTGCTCAACCAGAGCCGACAGGAGAGCCGCGGCCTCACAACGTGTCCGCTGCGACAAAGCTGCGGTGTCATTTCGTATAACGGCCGTGGTGGCCTCGCACAGATCCTCAATCAACGCAGCACTGCAGGGAGCAGGTAACCCGCCACCAGATTTTACGGAGGTAGTGGGTGACATGGCATGGACATCGCCACTAGTGCGTGCGGTGTTGCTGCTGCAAGGATAGGCTCCGCGCAGCCACTTCGCTCCCATACAACAAGCCCACTGAATGACCGCCTGGTAGCCGAACAACAGCGCCGGGGACGAGAAAGTGGACATCGTCAAGGCACTTGTTGAGACACAAAAAGAAGAAGAAGAGGTGGAGGAGGAGTTGGAGGTCAAATTTGCTCTGCTGGTGTTGTGTGCGGCGTGAAAGCGCATCGATAGCAAGGCTGCGACGTCGTGTGGGCAAGGCAGCTTTACCGCAGATACCACCGCGTTGCAAATAAGCGCGTTTGTGAACTGCCTTCCGTACAGCGACGCAGTGGACGCGCGGTCTTGGCGGAGCATCTGATCAAGAGCGCGAAACAACGTGGCGGTGAAGTTGTACTGCAGCGCAATTTGCTCTGCCGCCGTCAGCGCACGTGCCCACGCATCTTTGAGCACGGGCTTGGACAGCGTTTGGCGTCGCGTCGCTCGGTGCGTCGTCGTTGCCGGCTCCTCGGTCGCAGTCGCCCCTGTGTCTTCCTCTGCCCAAGCCTTTTCCCGCTCGCGGCTGCGCTGAAAAGCAGAACAGATGCGCGTGAGGCGTGTGTTATCAGCCGTGGCGCTCTGCAGCAGCAAAATCCACTGTGCGATGGAGGACAGTCCGGCAGGCGTCAGCGGCTGCACAATCCTTTCCCCTTCCCTTTCCGCTGCTGACATCTTCGCGTTTCCCCGCACTGAAGGCAACGACGTGCCCGCCGGGCTGCGCAACACGCCGCCGAGTCGCGTCCGCTGCCGTCGGTTGTCCACGTAGGTCTGCAGGTGGACCGCCAGCTGCAGCAGCGCCGACATGGCGTACGCGCTGCCCGTGTTGCTGCGGCGTGCCGCGACAACGCTCGTCAGCAGCTTTCGCGCGAGTGGGCTGTCGTCGAAGTGAAAGTACTCTCGCAGCTCCTCAGCAGGGGAGACGAGGCCCAACAAGCGCCGCCGCGACTGCTTCGCCGCTTCGCTCGTTCTCTCCTCTTCGTGCTCCGCTGCTCCCATGACCGTTACGTCAACCGCAGGTGGCGGTCGCTCCTGTGCCCCCTGCTCTTGCCGCTCCGTCCGTGTGGTCTCCGCCGCTGCGGCCTCTGCCTCCGTCATGAAGTCTACCAGCACCGTCAGCCACTCCGCCGCCGCCGCCACCTCCCATTGCGACGAGGCCGCGCCGTAGTCCAGCACACAGCCGACCGCTGCATTCGCCAGCGAGGGCATATCGCGCAGCACGACCAGCACGTCCTCGATGCGCTGGCTGATGTAGAGGAGACAGCGATACGGCACGGCGCGGACTGGCGGGTGCACACTGCCGTGCGAGACACGCGTTAGAGCTGGCAGCACGCGCACCAAGTCTTCGATGGCGACCTGCGACGGGTCAGTGACTTCCCCACCACCAGTTGGACCCCCGCGGCACCGCAGCTGCCCGGACTGGGCGTAGAACTGCAGGCAGGCGTCCAGGGCAACGAGGGAGGACTCACCGAGGGAGGTGTGGCGGGTACAGCGCAGGTTGGCTGGCACGTGATGCACGGGCGAGGCAGCCGCGTTGCTGTCCTGCGATGACACCACATCGGGGTTGTGCACCGCAATGTGCACCAGCAACGGCATGGCTGTCTGGGTGAAGAGGCGAAGCTCCGCCTGCATAGACGCCGCGTCGTCGTCGCTCGAAGCCGCTGTCGCCGCCCCGGTGCTTTTTTCCCTCTCACACGCCGACACGTCGCACCACCCGGCACCCCAGCGCAGCTGGCTGCTCAACACGGCGGCCATCAGTCGGCAGCCCAGCACCGCCACCGTCGTCACGTCCGTCCGCACACTGCGCAGTGCGTAGTCGAGGTAAACTTCGTCCGATAAGGCGCCATCGAGGGTGGCCGGTGCATCCAGCAGCGCCGAGCGCACGTTGCCGGCACGACGCACCGCAGCGAGCGCAACGTCCAAAACGCGACCACGAACCACCCACGTCCGCTGGCTGGCCGCGTCAATTCCAGTGTGGATGTTCAGCAGAAAGGCGAGGAGAATCACCTCGATGGAGGGACGTAGCAGCAGCGCGGCCTCCTGCGCTTTGCGTGCGGCGGCGTAAGGCAGCAGCGTGGCATCCCCCACGTTGGGCAACGAGGTGTCGTAGAAGGTGGCGGCAGGCATCGTCTGCGGTGCGTGCGTAAAGCGGGACGGCGGCACCGCAGCAAAGGAGCTGCGCTCTGTCAACGGTAAGCTGTAGCCGGTCGAGGCGGCCAGCACCATGGCACTCGTCACCCCGCTCACGCTGGTGTCTGTCGGTGTGATGGCGGACACGTTCAGCGACGCAGCTGCAGACGTCCCGTGCGGCGCAGCAGCACCGACATCGGTAGCGGCTCGTCCGTCACCCGCACCCCTTGTGCCTTTTGTGAGCTCCGCCTGCAGCATTGGCAAGAGTGCAGTGGCTGCCACGTCCAGAAGGCAGCGGTGGGTGTCGCTGCGTAAGGCACTAATCGAGTGTAGGTGCCCCAACCACAGCAGCAGCAACGTGAAAAGCATGCGATCACGCCGCGTGCGTGGGGCAGCGCGGAGGTACCGGCCCAGACCGCCAGTGAAGACATCCGGTCCGAGTGCGGCGCCAACGGCCGCAGGGTCCGCCACCGTCAGACACCACAGCCAGTCCAGTGCGTCGAAGAAGGCTGCGTGAGAGGGAGCCGTGGCGAGGTGCCGCAGCGCCGCATCGGCAAGGGACGGCGGCACTGTGCAGACGTACCGCACTGGCTCGTCATCCACCACCGCACTGACGTCCTGCGGGGCGATGCCGTGCGCGGCGCCTGGCACGTCGTCTGCTTCGGCTTCTGTTGCACCAGCAGAGCTGCTACGACAACCGTTTGACGGAGATGTGTGCGGCCCGACCTCGTCGCCAGATTCTTTGGTTTCTACTGTCTGGGAGGCCTTTGGCGAAGGAGCAGCCCGCTCGACCGACGAGGACGACTCTATGCCTTCCTCCAGATCGTCCAACGCAGAGTTTGCAGGTCGGTGCGATGAGGCTCTCGCGCGCGAAGCAGGCGGCGGCGACGCAGCTGCTTGCGGCGCGCCAGTGATCGTAACGTTCAGTTCCGAGTTGTCGCCCGTGCGATCTTGCAGTTCGCTGCCGGCGTACGCGGTGTTGCGGGCCAACGACGGCGACGGCGACGCTTCCTTCGACGTCAGCCCGTGCCGCAGCTCGTACTTGCGAAGACGCTTCGAGGCTAAATTGAAGAGGTACACCGCAGCGAGGCAGCGCGGGCCTTGCTGAACCGCCAGAAGGCCAGCCAGCACGTCTGTGGTGTGCTGCAGCAGAGCGCCGTGCTCCTGCACCGCCTCCACCAATGAGCAGATGTGGCGCCGCAGGGCGACGGACTTGTGCAGCTGCGCAAGAGTAGTTTTATCCAGGCCAATGAACTTCAACGTGTTATCGCCGTTCTGCAAGTCGTTGCTTCCACCGCCATCTTTGTTGACATGGTTACTCTTTTCCCTGTCATCGCACGTCACCACGTCCACCTCGCTGTGACCCAGCGGCAGAGAAAGCAGCTGCTGCAGGAGACTGGCGGTGATGCCGTACAGCTGCGGTGGGGCCGTCTGCAGCACATCCACCAACACCTCCAGCATCGGCCCAGCTCGGGCGAGCACGAGAAGGCAGTAGTAGGCGTCGCCGTCCGCGTACAAGGACCACATGAGATCCACGCACTGAGAAATGGCCTCTGCGAGCACGAAACTGAGTTCGTCGTTGAAAGCGGCAGCGGCGGAGATCGGCGCGGTGGTGTTCACCGGATAAGAAGTACTCGTGGAGCTTTGGTGTGCTCCCGCGGCATCGACAGCGCGGAGCGTCTCCGCCGCGACGCAGCCTCGCCAGCAGTCAAGCAGCCGCACCAGCAAGTCTCCTTGTTGGAGAATGGCTGCGATGGACACGCGTGAGATGAGAAGTCGCTTCAGCAGCTCCGCGCCCTCCATCACGACCAGTACATTGTGGTGCGTCAGCTTCGCGGTGAGCTCGGCAAAGAAAGCGAGCCACTTCGTCTGCGTGAAGGAGCTGGCGGATGGAAAGGGCATGGCGAAGGCTGCGGGAGAAGGGGGAAAAAAAAGAGAGAAGAAAGAGGATTGTTCGTGGATCTGTAGGAGAGAATTTGATTGCAAAAACTGTAGTAACGTTTTTTTTTTTGCGTTGTCTCAGGTATTTGCTTCTATTATGTTTATACTGAGAAGCCCTCGATGAGTGCTCACCTTATAAACAATCGTGTGCTATTGTATGAGATCTATGTCAATGCTGCTTAATTTAATTGTAGCAGTCTATGTAGTGAGGTTGCAAGCGTATCTATAGTTGAGTAGTAATAATGTTTGAAGGGGAAGAAAGGTCGTCTGCTTTCTCTTCTCGAGTAGTCTTGTCTCCAGAGCTTCTAAATACAGTACACTCTTGTATGTGCAGTTGGTCATAGGCACTGCTGAAGCAAAGAATTTAGGAATGATGATGAAGGGGAGAGAGAAAGTTGCGGCTTTTCATAAAAGCACAGAGCAAAGCTCCTCTTTTGCTTTCGACTTTGCAAGCAATAAAGTAGAGCCTCTCGGCACGAAGCTTTAAATACCCTTGCCATCGGAAAAGATCATCTAAAGCGACATGCTGCCATTTCTGCGGTTACACGTGTGTGTGGGTGTGTGTGTGTGTGTCAGTCATAGAGAAGCTTTCTCTGCTTGTCACCTATTATCATTTGAACATAATGGCTAAAAGTAAGTAATTAGTGTGAGCAGCAGAAGAAAGATTTATATAAAAAAAAAAGTCCTGAATAGTGTCAGCACTGCTTGACGAGCTCGACGGCATCTTGCGATCCAGCGTAGTAGCCATAAAGGTACCTGCGCTCTTTGAACCCAAGCTTGCAGTACATCGCAAGTGTGGCCGTTACGATGGCCGCCCGCTCTGCCTCCTTCTTATCGCCGTCCTCACCCGCATCAGAAACTGCTTCGCCACGGCGAGTTTTTGACTTGCGTCCCTTTGTCGCGGAGGGGGCCATCAGCGTGTGCAGGTGCCACTGACAGATTTGAAAGGGCTCCGTCTGTGCCGATGATGCCGCAAACACGGAAGTCGGTACGTGCTTTTCAGCCAAGCAAAACTGCAGCAAATCCTTTGCAAGACCTTTTCGACGATATGAGGGATGCGTGAGGACCACCTGCAGGTATCCTTCCAAAGGGTTTTGACGTGTTACATTGGTCGTCGCACAATTGCTGTTGTGAGACTGCAAAGAGTTATTTTTTCGCTCTTGAACTAATTTTACATTACTGCCTGTGAGACGCACCCATACAACACCAACAACACAACAAAGCCTGGGCCGCAATGCTGTTACGCTTCTTTTGTTTTCAGCCAGCGCGGCTTCGCCGTTTGACTTTTCATCGCACTGCCTGTCTATTGACTCGGCTAGTAATTTTTTAGGTGCATCGCTACCTAAGGAGAGTGGTGCCGCCGCAGTTCCTGAAGACATCGGCGCAACTGTGATCCAAAATGTGTGGACTTGCATCAGCTGCTCACGCGTGCACCGAGGGTACGGGGCAAATGGCCAACGCTCACTGTCCAGCTCATCGACGATTTCATGATAAGACAGTGGTGATGGCCCTAGAGATATTCTTGAGGTTGCTTCGTTAGACGCCACCGTCGCGTTCTTGTGCACGCAAAAGACTTTGTCGCGTGGTTGTAAGTCGTTTTGAGGGGGAAGCACGGATTGCTTTGCACCCTGCATTGCCGCTCAACTTGGCCTCTTCTGGTTTTTACGCTGTTGCTGCTGATAATAGTTTTGCAGACAACGCAAAACGCAGAAGGGTGAGCTTGTATCAAAGCTGCGGTCTGAGAAGCAGAAACAGCAAAAAAGAGAAGAAAAACAACTTGGAAGTGATTCGACCAGAAATAAATAGCTTTTCTACAAGAAGCGTGGTGGTAAGTGAGAAGTTTGGATCGGCATTCTTGCGTTGCTAACTGCAACTCTCTAGAATTTTGCCAAGGTTCAGAAACTCATAAAACCTACTGAGTTACAGTTATAATGCTGTATATTCGATGATTCAGCAAAAACAAATGCGCAGCAAAACCAGATTGAAGCTTTAAATGTGTTTTTTGCAATCTTACACATTTCAAGATATCTCACAAGTCGTTTTGTTTTTTCAGACGTAGGGTGATCAAAGAGACGATCACGGACGTAGCGATATTGAGCAAGGTAGAGGCAAAAACACTTCAATAAGTAGAAAGGATCAAACAACCATCGAAATAATTCATTCGTTACTTCTATGTCCGGCGGAGGGTCTTCAACGAGCGAGAACCATAACGAACCACACACTTGTGAGGGGTTGAGGTCGCAAACCTACCAGATAGTAAACGGAAAGCTACGTGTAATTTGTACACGAGTCACTTCATCTATTCACACAAACACACACACCGCACAACTTACGAGGAAAGGTGAAGGGTCAACTACTGGGATTCTACGAAAGTGGGGTCAGCGTAAACACCGTAGTAGGCTGCAGGAGGCTCTGCGGGTGATCGGTGACGCGCAGCTCGCGCGAGTTCAGCGTGGCCTCCCCAACGCCGCCGCGATTAATGGTAGCCATGATAAGATCCTGCAGCACACCCATCGCCTTGCCCACCGCGAGATCAATCGGGTCCACGTGCGCGAAGGCAAGCAGCGAGGCCGCAAAGACATCGCCCGTGCCGGTGTAACGGCCATCGTGGTAGGGCACCGTGCCTGTAAAGCGACGCGTCGTGTTGCTCGCCTTGTCGTGGCAGGAGAGCAAGAAGTGCAGGTGCGTCGGGTCTTCAGGCAGCTGGAAGGACTTGATGACCACGGTCGGCGTGCCCTTCGCGTGGAACCAGTCGGCGGCTTGGATGGCCGTCGGCAGGTCCTTCACGTCCACCCCGCTGAGCAGTGACGCCTCAAAGTAGTTCGGCGTGGCCACATCCGCGTGCGCCAGCAGCTCGCGATAGGCCTCCACCACCTCCTCCTTGCAGTAGAGCCGGCCGTCGTCGCCGAGGACAGGGTCGCAGTAAAACACAACGTCCTTCTCGTGCGCTGCCCGCCGCAGCTGCCGCACCTCAGACACGGTGGCCGCGATGTGGCGCACGATCTCCGCGTTGTTGATGTAGCCCGTGAGGATGTACGAGTAACCGGCGAGAAACCCGTTTGCGCACAAGCCTTCCATGATGGTGTTGAACTCCGCCAAGTCCATGCGGTGGCCTTTGATAACGGGGTAACCGCTGTGGTTGGAGAGGCTGACGGTGTTCACGCCGTCGACGTCGAAGCCGTGGAGCTGCAGAGGGAAGGTGGCGGCCTTGTTGCCCACGTACCCGTGGGTAACGTGCGACTGGATCGACAGAACGTTTTTTCCGTTAGACATGATGAGCACGGCGCACGCAGAAAGAGAAAAGATGCACTCAGGAGAGTAAGATTTTTTTAGTATGTGACCGATGGAATCAGAGTATTGCGCTTTGACGGAATTCGTCGGCGACTTTTAATAGGAGGAATATACAGTGTATGTAGAAGATCTAAGTGGCGGAGAGGTGGCGAAAAACGTGTAATATTACAAGCACGAAACACGAGCGGCGAGAAAATGAAATGAGAGAGCATTCAATTACTGCATCAAGAGAGAGAGGTAAATGGTGCTGAAGAAAGCATCCAAGTAGCTCACTTTCTTTCGCAGCACACACACAAACACGGTGAGCAGCAAGTTTTTTAGTGCAAAAGCATAAACATAAAATTTTGCTTTTGTCAAGACTATGTCATATGCCGCTCGCAGCGCAGTGCGTGCACACCTCATAGCGTGAAGAGGGAGGCTGCAAGCCGCGCGTCATCGAAAGATTTTAGCAATATACGTTTATGGAAAAGGGTTTTTTTGTTTTTTTGTCTTTTATTGGGGGTCTGCAAATACGCAGAATAGTACATCAAAAAGCTCTCTGATCAGAGAATGGGAGTTTCTGTGGAGAAAAGTGGCAAGTCAGCCAACGCATAAGAAAAAAAAAAGGATTTTGTTTACATCGGTTTTTTTTTCTAATCGAAGCACAGAGGTTAAAAGCGAAGCAGATGATTTACAGACTCCGCGAAGAGATGTCAAATCTAAGTTTTTATACAAACTTCACCGTCCAGTTTGGCACCTTCCAGCTCGTCTTCAGAATGCCGAAAAAAACCTTGTCCTCCTCAATGATCGCACTGAGCCCGTTGTAGTAGTCAACGAACTCCGTGTAGGGCACCAGTCCGAAGTGGCGCTGGTTCTCATCCCAGATTGCGAGAAAGCCGCGCAGTAGCTTCTCCGCCGTGAAAATGGCGTCACTCACCACAACGGGGTGCTCCTGCGCGTTGAACATCGCCTGAATGTCCTGAATGGCGACGTTGCCATCTGCGTTGTAGTCGAGTTGCTGGAACACATCCAGAACAGCCTTCTTACGTGTCGCGTTCATGTGTCCGCGGATGTATTCCATGAAGACGTCGTAGTCAATTCCCTCCTCGCGTGCGGCCACGCCTGGCGCGCCAGGCACAACCGCCTCCTCCTTTGGGAAAGCGTCGAAGATAGTGTCGGTGACGGCGTCGATGGTAAGCCGGGCGTGTCGCGTGTCGGAGAGGGACGTCGCGGCGGCGCCGAACGCACGGGAACCGCGGACAAGCTGCCGCACACCCTCCCGTGTCATCCACCGTCGACCGTCGTCGCTCACCTTGCGGAACGGCCGTCCCATCGCTTTGATGCCAATCTCAGGGATACCACCACCGGCGTGGTCGATGTACGCGTCTCGCAGCTGCGTCAGCACGTCCAGCACAGTGCTGTCCAGCTTCACCGGCACACGCTGTCCACCGGGTGCTCGCACCGTCGACAGCATCGTGTCCGGGTTGCGGACGGAACTGCTGTTGAGATTTGACACCGGCGGCATCGCCTGTGCTTTCGTGCGCAGGTGCGACTTGTCCACCGAAACAATTTTGAATCGTTTTACCGCGTCGTCGCGCTGATTCTGCGGGGCACCAAGGACAAGCACGTTGTCGACCTGGAAGTCATCGGTGAGGTACGTGGTCGAGTTGGTGTTATCTGCGTCATCGTCGTTGTTATTGGCGTTTGAGTTTCCAGATGTAGCAGCCGTGCCTGCATCACTAGCTTTGAGGTATACGTTAAAAGGATACGCAGCAAAGTGCTTCAGCTCCGTGTAGCCCATGTTGCCAATGACAGAACGCACCTCTTCCAGGTAGAAACCGTGCCAGCGCGGGTAGTAGCAGCCGAAGAAATACCGCTGGTTGTCGCGGCCGTCTTGTGAGAGTTGTTCGCAGTGGAAACGAACGTAGTCACCACGCTC
>MDUD01007060.1:0-17836 GCA_002216565.1 Crithidia mellificae | reverse complement strand
GCTAAACGTAGTGGCTGGACAACTTTAGAACGTCGCGTGGCGTCCACTAATCACAGTATTTCACTTTAGTACTCAGATGAAAGGCACACAGCTCTTGACCTATTTAGTCATCTTCCCTTTTTTCTTCACAATTTGTCAATTCCACAACTCAAATTTAAAGGTACGCTGGTTTTCGGAGGCAACACTCTTGGCCCTTGTTGTCTTAAGAGCTGCAGCAGCTAGCGCACGAGACCAGGTTTCCACATCTGCACCACAACAGAAACAGTTGTTTTTTATCATTGCAAACTGCTATCATACCGGTGAAGGCATCGGTCACAAGAGCCTTAAGGCTCAACTTTTCAGCAAAACCTTTTTTCCACTACTCATACAACAGACCAGAACATAGATTTGATCAAAAGAAATTTCCTTAGTTGAAAAAGGGCTTCTCCTACATAGAAATTCTATTCATTTGTTAATACCGTGATCCAATAGGTTGCGCATTGTACTTTCCGCATTTACCTATCTTTTAATCTTAAAAACCAGAACACACACACACATATATGTGTTGCACAGATGGCCACTATCCACAGGCTCTCCGCTGACGTGATCAATCGTATTGCGGCCGGTGAGGTGGTGCAGCGGCCGAGCGCCGCTCTCAAAGAGCTGCTGGAGAATGCCATCGACGCAGACTGCAGTCGCGTCCAGGTGCTGGCGGGGGACGGCGGTTTGGAGGTGCTGCAAGTGAGCGACGACGGCAGCGGGATTCACAAGGAGGATCTTCCCTTGCTGTGCGAGCGCTACGCGACAAGCAAGCTGCACAGCTTCGAGGACCTGCATCACGTCACCTCCTTTGGGTTTCGCGGGGAGGCCCTCGCGTCCATTTCGTACGTCTCCCGCGTCACGGTCACTACACGTCGCCGTCCCCCCGCGCCTTCTGCGGCATCCCCCACCTCATCCTCCACCGCCCAAGTGGCGTGGCGGGCACAGTACCTCAATGGCAGCCTCACCGCAGACCCGCAGCCGTGCGCCGGCAACCCGGGCACCACCATTCGAGCCGAGAAGCTCTTTTACAACACCCTCGTCCGGCGCAACTCCCTCCGCGCGTCAGAGGAGTGGGGCCGGATCGTGGACGTGGTCTCGCGCTACGCCCTGGCGTACCCAAAGATTGGCTTCACCTGCCAGCGCGATACGAGCTACGGTGGTGCAGGCGGTGGCAGCGGTATTGGCAGTGGGGGCGTTGGCGCGTCGGGGTCTAGCAGTAGTGTCAGCGGGGGCGGCGGTGGCGTGAACTTCCCACCGAACTCCACCACGCGACAGAACATCCGCCTCTCTCACGGCAGCCATGTCGTCACGCATCTACGGCTGGTGTACGCCTACGAGGTGGGGAACTGGAGCGCGAACGCGGCCGATAAAGAAGATGACGGCACGTCGTGCGCGAAAAGGGAGAGGGAGGGTGAGGAGAGCGGAGCAACAGGAACGTCCTCTCTGGACGGGACACATCACAGCGCGGCGCAGGAGGCTCGCGTCTTTGCCCAGATGGAGCGGCGAGCTCACCACGTGCGGTCCACCACCGGCCCGGCCGGCGAAGGCCTTTTCACCTTAATAGGGTACACCAGCGACCCGACCCTGGCGCAGCGCAAACCTTATCTCTGTCTCTTCATCAACCAGCGGCTCGTGGAGAGCAGCGCAGTGCGGAAGGCGATTGACAGCGTCTACAGCGGCGTCCTCACAGGTGGCCACCGCCCTTTCACCGTGCTCTTCCTCACCGTGCCGACGGACCGCCTCGACGTCAACGTGCACCCGACCAAGAAGGAAGTCTTTTTACTCGACGAGGAGCTCGTCGTGTCGCGTGTGGCGGAGGTGTGTCGCGGGGCGGTGCTGGAGGCGGCGGCGGCGCGGCAGATGGACATGCTCAAGATGCGCCACACCACTGCCCTGGCGTTGAAGCAACTCCCCGCAGCCGATGGCGGCGCAGGCGATGGGAGGGATGTGTCCGGCAGCAGCAGCCAACACATCTTGGAGAAGCTGCGCGATCAGCACCGCCGTGGCGTTCCGGTGGCTTCCCCGCTGACGTCGTCGTCCGCAGCAGCCGCAGCGGCATCAGCACCGGCGACGGGCGGCGGCCCCGCGGTGGTGGTGGCGCCGTGCACGATGGTGCGCGTGGAGCCGCAGAAAGGGGCGTTAGACCGCTACTTCTCGCAGCGCCTGGCCGCCAGTGGTGGTGTTGACGGAAATAGTGGCGGCGGTGTGCGTGCTGCAGCAGGGGGTAATGGTGTGGGTGTTGCAGGCAACGGCGATATCGGAATGTCGAGTAAATTTCTGCCAGCTGCAACACACGGTGCAACTGCATCGAGATCCTCGTATGTCTGCATCGACGGGGACGGCGACGCCGAGGTTGCGGGTGGTGATCAAGAAACACCCACTGAACTACCTCCACTCGAGCAGCAGCGACCTTCTTCCGCAGCTGCTGCGTACGAAGCGCCGTCGTGGGACGCCATGATGGCATCCCTTCAGCGCTCGACAGAAAACACCTGTCATGAGAGTGCTGACGCGAGCGCGGCAAAGAGGGACGAGGCGAATGTGGACGGCGGCCAGTCGTTTGGAGCGGTACACGATGATGCGAGAACAGGGAAAGGCGGCGACCTTGACAGAGAAAGCGACCGCGGTGGCGCAGTGCCGCCACCACCTGCGTCAGCGGAGGCAGTTCACCACGACAAGGTGGAAGAGGTCACGCGGGTGAAGCGCGAGCGTGATACCGAAAGCGGGCGTCGCTTTCAGAGGTATTCTCCCGAATCATCCGACGAGGCAGAGGGCACGGAGGACGAAGACGAGGAAGACCGGATGCGTGAGTTCAAGCGACATCGGCAGGATGTTTACGACCGTGTAGAAGCCCTGCACAGCGCCGGACCTGCCGCAACTGTAGCTGTCAAGAAGGAGGCAGTAGAGGCTGAGGTGAAACCACATGGCGGTATCAACGCATTGACACAGCCAGCTCCACCATTTCCAACCGCGGCACACAGCAGCGATGACGGTGTTGCAGATGCGGTAGAGGAGGCGGAGCAGAAAAGAATGGTTCGGCTGGGTGCTGTTGTGCAAGCAGCGGATTTGCTCTGTGATGAGGCGGCGGAGGCTGCTCGCCAGGCGTCCACCTTTGCCCACGTCGTGTCATCGAGCGAAGAGGAGAACGAAAACGAAGAGCGCAACAGCACGCACCGCAAGGAGAGCGGACTTGTTGCCGTGGCAGAGGTGGAGGCACCGGGGCTCCTCTCCAGCGTGTCGATGGTGGTCGAAAGGCTTCTCGCCAGCACCAGCCCCAGTGCAGCGTCGTTGATGAGTCAACTCACCTACGTCGGCACCATTGACGCGGATGCGTTTCTTGCGCAGGTGGGAACGACACTTGTGTGGTGTGACACGATGCGCCTGGTGCGCCACGTTGTCTTTCAGCGTATTTTCCTCCGCTGGGGTCAGCCGTCGCTGCCGGCGCCGCCCGTCCTCGAGTTTGAGGTGCCGCTGCGGCTGGCGGATCTTCTGGCCGCCGCCCTTGCCTTCGACGCGCCTCACTTGCAGCCGCACACCCCCGCGTTGCTGACCGTGATGGAGGAGTGTGATCGCGATCGACTTGGCGCGCCTGGAGCTGGCGGCCAGGAGGCAGGGAGAGGCCGCTGCGGCCTCACAGCGGAGGCGGTGCAGCGCATGGGCGGCATGTCGGCGCGTGCGTGGCGCCAACTGCTCTTTGAATCGGAAAAAGGTGATGCTCTGTCTGGCGCCGCGGATGCTGCAGATGGCACCGGAACGGCACGGCAAGAGACACTAACGTTGCCTCAGCCACGTCCTGCCACGCACCGATACCTACGGCGGCTGGTGCGGCGCCTCTGTCGCTGGCGCGGGCTGCTCAAAGAGTATTTTTTCCTTGACATCACCTCCGATGGTCTACTGCTAGGCCTTCCGTACGGGCTCAATCGACACTGGCCGCCGCTACTGCGTGCTCTTCCCCTCACTCTCTGGAAGCTTGCTGAGGCGGTGCCGTACCCAACGCTGTTGCCGGCTTCTGCTGACACGCAGTACTCCGTCTATCGCGCAGTGCAGCCGTCTAAAACGACGGAGAGTGAGGAGATGCCGACGCCGGCGTCAATCGAGGCGACACCCGTCCCCACGCAGAGCGCTGTGGAGGCGGAGGCGGAGGGGGTGGCACAAGAGGTCGCGTGCTTCACCGCCGTGGCGCGGCACCTGGCAGACACACTCTACGGTCTGCACGCCCCACCAATGCCGCCATCGTCGACCTCCTCAGCTCGGCAAGTGCCGTCGCCAGTGCCGTCTGCGCCGCCGTCGACGAACGCGTCACCTCGGCCGTCAGGTGATCCTCAGCAGCCGCGCAACTCGGAGTCCTCCCTCAGCGACACCAGCGAGGAGTCATGGCGGGAGGAGTTGGTGCAGCACGGACTCTTCCCCTGTCTCAAGAATGCGCAGCTCTTCCGGCTGCCAGACGAGTGCTTGCGTGACGGGACAATTCAGTCCATGGTCTCTGTCGAGTCACTGTACAAGGTGTTTGAGCGGTGTTAAATGAGATATTTGCACACTGTGCACTGACGGGACTACCAGAAGCCTGGTTCCCTGGTTTGTGGTCACGTTTCCCTGCTTAATCTTTAGTTTTACATTTTTTTTCTTTTACGGGCTGCAGGTGCCCCAGACAAAAAAGGAAAATACATTATTACTACAATTGAAACTTGAAAACTGGTCGGTGACAGAAAGTTGCGGTTGGGGAAAATGGTTTGTTAATTGGGAAGAGACTTTATTACTCCAAAAAGCGCTGCAACTCGCATTTCTCAATGTGAACGGAGAAGATTACGAAAAAATACAAAGAAACAAAAGACCATTCCCGCATTTACCTAAGCTAAAACATCAATGACGTTACTTCTGTATTTTTGTCACTTTCATCCTTTTCATCACGAAACTTTTTTTTATTTATGTATTGCATGCTTGGTTACCTTATCGGCCAATGATTATGTACATTTTTGTCACACACATAGTCGTCGAACGAGGCAAGAAAGTAAATTCACAGGGTGCTATTTTTTCAGCACCTCTGCTACTCGATCGAGAGCGCAACAAACGTCATTCCTCCTGCACCACGCATCGCAGGACCTAGCAGAGGATACAAAAGCGATTCTCAGTGCGCATTGTATTCCGTTTTACCTCCTTTTCTACCTTTCTTCTTTTGTGTGAACATTGCCTTTACCTCTTCATTGCCGTTCTTCCTAGCAAACTTGTTACCGTTTCCTCTTTTTCGGAAAATCGAGCAAAAAAGTGTGCTTGGCAGCCGACGGCAAAGCTTGCAGAGAAGCTTTTCGTCTTTTGAAATTGCTTGCCCATAGTGGTTTTTTTTTTCTGTACATAGTCCAGCAAGGTTTTTTTTTAGAACTAGTAGATTTTCTTTTCCTCTGAGCGACGCTATCGACCACGGTATTTGATAAAAAGAAGAGCAGTTTTGTATTTTTGTGCTTGATTTTGAGCTGTGCAGCCGGCTCTTATTCACTTCTTTTTTTTCTCTTGTTTCTTTGTTGTCCTAATTATATATATATATTTATACATAAAAGAACATCTCCAACTTTTTTCTTCTTCGGTTCACTTCCCAGTAGACTTTGATTTCGGTTCTTTGATTGCGAGCTTTCTGTGAGGCATCTTCAGCGGCATCGCAGCATTCATTCCTTACAAACACGTTAGAGCAGCACGCAGCCCCGTAGATTGAGTTTCCGTGCCAGAATACTGTTCATGTTTTGATTATCTAAACACACAGCGGCAAAGAACTGTATACACCCCCCTTTAAGGTTCCCCTATCCGCCATTGGTTGAGGGAAGCACGCAACATTGACGGCTGCGAGACTGTAAGGGGTTTTCTTCAACACAGCTATTTCAGCTGGTACACAAGCAGAGAAGAAAAGTTTATATTGACTGAGACGCAACAATAATTGTATTGTTGCTCAGTTCGGCTTGGCGAGAACATTTTCTACTACGTTCTATAATCTAAAGTTCTTTCTTCCGTTAATCAATGCAGCGCGCGACACCCCTTAAGCAAAAGCCGGTAAACCGAAGCGGTTCCGGCAAGCCGGTCGTAAGCGCTCGCGGACGCCCTGCACCTGCAACGCCCAGCGCTGCCAGCGGGACACGACCCAACACGACGACCTCGCGTACCGCCTCCGCTGGCGTGGCGGCGACGTCATCGCCTGCAGGTTCGCGTCGTGGTCACTCTGCCGGAAGCAGCACCGACTCCCGCCCAGGCGCCAAAAAGCCTCGCGACTTTTCAAGCTTCCGCAGTCCGCTCGCCTCGCACACACCGACCAAGGCGGTGCCGGCGCGGTCTGCCGCGACACCCGCCTCACCGCCAAAGTTGCAGTCGGCGAGTCCGCGGCCACTGCCGCCGCCGCAACGCACACCGCAGCGGCTTGGATCTGCGCGGAAGACGTCCACCTCGCACGGAAATTCGTCACGACGCCGCAATCCGCAGGCGCCCGCCCTTGTTAGCACCGCCGCGAGTGCCGCCGCGCCTGCGGCGGAAGTCGGCTCGGCGCGTTACGACGACATCGCCGACCCCCGCCGCGTGGTGCAGCACACTGCCGGTTCCCTCTCCCCACCCCGGCGTGATCGCTCAAACGGTGGCGCCACGACACCCACGACGCACCTCGCAGGGGAGAGGCGGGCTACCAAGGCCACTTCGTCACCTTCCGTTACGCAGCCGCAAACGGCTGACGCCCCGCCCGTCGTCACGGCAAAGTCGCTCTATGTCTCTCCCACAAAGCCCGTCCTGTCGACTTCACCGGAGCCGCAGATCACAAACGCAGGGGCAATGAGGAAGGCGGAAACAACAGGGGCCGCAAGCGCTGCGTCGTTGCCGCCGCCTCACAAGGACGCAGACGACATTGATGCCTTGGATATTGGACTCGCACCCCGTCTCGGCGACCTGCCCGCGGCGCCGCCGCCAGCAGAGACGATGGACTACTTTGTCGATGACGCACCACCGCTGGACGTGGCGGGCACGTCACCCTCCCACGCCGCACGTCGCAAGAGCAGCGTGTGGTCGTCAGAGCAGACGAATCGATCGATGGTGCTCAACGGCTCCGGGGCCACCCTCCCGCCCGGTGCCATGGCATCACGGCGGCAGACGTGGCAGGATGCCGAGGATGTCGACCCGCTGCGCAGCGCTGAGGTTTCAGGGGCAGTGGCGGCGCCAAGCCAGCACACACCCGAGGCGAGCCCCGCCAAGGCGACGTCCTCGGCCGACAGCACCCCAGTCCGCCTCGTGTCCACTCACCCGGTGCCGTCGTCGTTGCTGGCTAAGTCCACCTCGGCAGCGGCGCAAAAGAAATCGGGTGAGAAGAGCGGTGGGGCGGCTGTGCGGCAGGCAAGCAAGTCGCCGAGCGTAAAAACCACGGCATCAAAGGCGAGTACCACAACGGGGCCGCGAAAATCACCCGCAGTGGCACACCCATCGTCGCGGACGCCGCCGTCGACGCCGCTGCGGAAAAAGTCGCAGCCAAAGCCGGTGACTAACACCACCGGTAAGGTCGGAGGCGTGCCGCCCTCCCCCACTGCCAGCCGGTTTGCCTCACCGCACACGCCAACAAAGGTACCAGCTACGAGTGCTGCAGCTGCCAGTCCGACCAGCGCAGCTCGACCCACCACACTTGCACAAACGCCCCTCAAGTCGTTGTCCCCCCGCCCCGCTGCAAGAGAGACTGAGGGCAGCGCCAAGCAACGAGGCGCGACACCACAGAAGACAGCAGCAGCAGCAACGGCAGCACCAGCCAGTGAGTCGGGTACACCGCAAAAGCAGCAACAGCAGCCGCATCAACAGAATAGTCACCAGACAACGTTGAACAACCAGCGCGCGGCAGCCATGTTGAGCCAGATGCTCTCCGTTGTGCGTCCTATGGCTCCTGTAGTGCACGTTCGCATTCGACCGGTGCTGCCCAGCATCGGCGAGACCAACAACCACCGCCACGTTTACCTTTTGGATCACGAAAACGTCCTTATCACGGGCACCCGCGCCGGTTTCACCACCGGAAGTGTCAGCGCGATGTCTGCGTCGAACCTTCAGCAGTCCGCGGCGGCAGACTACGCGGCTGCCCGGCGCACCGGAGCCGACGGGCGTGGCGGCGCGAGTGGCGGTGCACGCCATCACGGCGACTTCCTCAGCGCCTCCTCCTCCGCCCTGCTGGCCAACAGCACCAACAGCGGGTGGCGCGGTGGCCGAGGCGGCGCCGGCTTTTCCACCAGCAGCGTGACCGCCATCTCCGCGGCAGGCGGTGGAGGTGGGCCGGGGCTCACGTCTCCCCCGACCCCCGCCACGCTCTACGGCGGCAATTCGGCGCTGCTCACCGTCGTGCCGGAGAGCGCGTCGGTGCTGCACGACACCACCACCCCCGCTGCGGGTGCTGCGGCCACCACATCATCCAATGAAGCGAAGTCGGCGACGACAACGCACAGCTCCCCCACCGGCGCACCCGGGTCGGCGCAGCTGCAGCCGCTGGGCCTCCCAGGCGCCACCCCGGCCCTCGGCGCCACCACCCACCACCACCCCCGCACCACGAGCTGGCTGAGCCAGAACAGCGAGGAGGTGGCGGTGGGCAGCCGCCTCTCCGGCGGGTCGCACTCCACCTCGCCACCGCAGCCGGGCCTGCCGCACGGCGGGGCCTCCGCCTCGCTGAACAGCGCTGTCAGCACCCCGCACGCCCGCCCCCGTCTTGCCGCCTTCACCGCCTTCGCAGAGGACACGCCGCTGACGCCGACAACGACACCACGCGGGCTCGCCACGAGCGGCGGCGGGGCAACCGGCGAGGCGGCGGCCGCGGCGGAGAAGCAGCGTGGCGGGCGGCGGGCGAGCGCGCTACTGCAGCAGAGCGTGTCGCTTTCCGCCATGACCGCTCCCGGTTCCCACGCAACAACGCGCAAGAACTCGATGGTTAGCGGGCTCAGCCCACAGAAGGGCGGCGGCCGGGGCGGCGGCGGCGCAGCACGGCGGCCAGCATCGCGGTCAGGGCTCGGGGCGTCGATCAGCGTGTCGGCCATGTCGATGCCAACCCTCTCACGCGGTGACGTTCTGCGCACCCCGGGCGCTAATGAGGATCTGCGGCGCTCGCGGTCGCCGATGCACGACCTGCCCACGGTGAACAGCACCACATTTGTGGAAGGCTCGCCCGTTGCCGCGGGCCTCGCCAGCCCAGGCGCGAACGGCACGGAGCAGCACTACAGCTTCGAGTTCGTGCACGATGAGGAGGCGACGCAGGCGGACGTGTTCGAGGAGAGCGTGCTGCGCTTCGCCGATGAGGCGCTGCTGGCGCAGAACGTCGCCATCATCTGCTACGGCCCCACGGGCAGCGGAAAGACGTACAGCATGATGGGCAGCCAGGCGCACCCCGGGGCGACAGGCGGCAACGCTGCGGCCGCAGCAACACAGGCGGGTTTGGCCAAGGCCGCCACCAGCAAGGCAAGCAGCGCGCAGAGCGGCGGCGGCAAGGCGGCGGGTAGTGGACGTGCCGGGGCCTCCAGAGCCAGCGCGCAGCTTGGGCGGCGTGGCAGCGACAGCAGCACCCGGCCGGCGAGTGCGGCGGAGGGGCGGCGGCGTCATGTCGAGGAGGACGGGGACGGCAACGACCGCCACGATCGCAGCGCCGGCGGCCTGCTCGACGACGACGAGAGCGAAGGCAACACCTGGCCGCAGCTCGGGTCCAGTTGGCAGTACGGCTACACGGAACGTTTTACGAAGCGCGGCATGACCGGCGATCTCCTCACAGCTGCGTCCGGCGCGAATGCGGACGGCGTCGGCGCTTGTGGTGATGAGAAGGGAAACATGGAGGGCTGGTCGCGTCCTGGCGGCACGTCGAGAACCGGGCTTGCAGGAAACATCATGACCTCCGCGGGCATGGCAGAGATGGGCATCTTGCCGCGTCTCGTGCACACGCTACTCGAGCGCCGTGGCGAGGCTATCACAATTCGTCGAGAGTCGGGTAGAGACATCAGCGCCACCTCAGCGTCCAACTCCCCGCAACACTCGCCGCGGCCTGCCAGCGCGTCCAAGACAACCAACCTCTCGCTCACGCTGCGCGATCTCACCTTCTACGGAATCGAGCTGTACATGGACGAGCTGTGCGACCTGCTGGATCCGGGGAAGCGTCCCATTCAAACAGTCAGCGACACCGGCGGCTTGGCGGCGTTGTGCCAGCGCATCAACGAGGCCCGTGACTACCGCATCAACGGCAACCGCGGTGGAGCGAGTCAGGTGTGCGTCACCTCGCCACGCGCCGGTGGCGGGATGCCGATCACCTCCCTCGCGGACCTGCGCCGCGCCTACCGGCTCGCCCACGGCAATCGTGTGACGGCAAAGCACGCGCAGAACGACACGAGCTCCCGCTCACACGCCATCTTCCTGCTGCAGCTCGACTTCGACCTCGTGGAGACGACGCACCCGCAGCGGCGCACGGACGCGTCGGCGGCGGAGGTGGCGGAGGGCCCGGTGGAGACGGTGCAGCGCGTGCACTCCTACGTGGCCATGGTCGACCTTGCGGGGTGCGAGCGGGTAAAGCAGACGAAGGTGGAAGGGGCGGCGCTGCGGGAGGCACAGTACATCAACAAGTCCCTCTCCGCCCTCTCCTCTGTCGTGCTGTCGCTGCACCGCAACAACGCTCACGTGCCCTACCGCGACTCGAAGCTAACGCGGCTGCTGCGACCTTGCCTGGAGGGTGGCCGCGTGCTGACCCTCGTCCACGTCGCCCCCTGCTCCAGCACGGAGACGGTCAACACGCTCAAGTTTGCCGATCAGATCCGACACACGCACATCCCAACGCACGCCCTCACGCCAACCTCGTCGAAGCATCGCGAGCTGCTCGACGTTTTCGCCGACCTCATCGACCCGATGCAGGGCTTCTGGGAGGCACAGGTCCGCCACGCGCAGTCGCAGCTCAACCGCCTCTGCGCCGACATTCGACTTGCGTACTTCTCGCGTGCGGTGGGGGCGGTGACGCGCCACAGCGGGGGTGGCCAGACGCTCTCACCGGGCTCTATGCCGAGCGACGTTGTGAGTGAGGTGTCCGCCCTCACGGACGTCGACGACTCCTTCTCCCTCTCCCCAGGAGATATGAGTTTGGAGGAGGGCCCGCCGCCGCTGACGGGCGATGCCACGGAGCGTGAGAAGCGCAGCTTTGCCCTGCATTCCCTCCTGCATCAGCTGATGGGCCCCATCCATCAGCATCAGCGCACCTCGATGCGCGACGCCATTCGCGCCATTCGGCGCCGCAAGGAGCACAAGGTCACCACCCATGAGCGCGACCTGCTGCAGCGCATTGACAAGCTGCAGACCGCCGTCGACAAGCTAACGGCGACGAACGCGAAGCTGGCGAGCGAGAACCGCACCCCGCTGCCACGCGACCCGTACGCGCTGGAGCTCAACCGCCAACTTCGCGAGACCTCTGAGCAGATAAGCGAAACTGCAAAGGAGCAGGCGGCTTTGTCGACACTGTCGGCGGCGCTGCGGCAGCGTCTGGTGAACCAGGATATGCTGGAGGCGACGGTGGACGAGCAGCTGCGGAAGGTGCAGCACCGCACGGCGCAGGCGCTGCAGACGCTGACGGCAGCCACCGCGGCCCACCCGCCTGGCGTGGCCGCCCCGCAGAGCACCGGCAGTGCACCGTCCTCGCCACGGGAGCCAACGCTGCCGACCGGCTCACCGGTGCCGGCCACCATCGCCATGGCCGAGTCCGACGACGACCCCGAACTGCGCGACATTGCCCATCAGCAGATTTCGCTGTCGAAAGAGCTGGCGGCGCTGCGGCTGGAGACGGCGTGCTTTGAGATCGGCACAGGGATGTGGGAAGGCTTGTGGGCACGTGCGATGCGGAAGGAAATTGTTACCGCGCTGGAGGTGGAGGTCTTTGCGATGGAGCGCATTCTGCTGGACCGCCGCGCGCTCGCGCTGATGTTGATGGAAGGGGAGGGCGGCTCTCCGTCAACGCCCTCCAAGTCCAACGCGAGCGGCACGGAGCAGAGAGGCGGCGCTCTTGCGGAATCAGCTTCCGCGATGGGTGGGCTCAATGTCGCGGGTGTGAACTGCGAGCCAAAGCCGGCATCTACCCTGGCGTCGGCGATGCGGTCAGCGCTGTGGACACGACTTGGGTCGTACCTGCAGGGTAAGGCCTCCAGCGACGCCGCCGCGGAAGCCCCGGTGACGGACGTGAGTGTTGCGGCACCGACGCTGCTCAGTGCCAGCGGCACTAGCGGCGGGCTGGCAGACAGCCAAAGCGGTAGCCCACGTGCGTTCCCCAAGGCGTTTTTGTTGTCATCACCAGCGTCGTCTGCGTGGCGCAACGACCGCCTTCATGCACCACAAACGACCCCTTCTGAAACATCGGAGCCGCGAAGCAACGAAGGGGCACGCGTACGGGCAGGCAACAGCAACGGCAACAACAGTAACAGCAACGTAAGCGGCAGTGTGGTGTACAACACTGCGGTCACGGGTACGAGTTCGACGCTGCAGAGTCGGCCAGGGTCGCCGTCGTCTCGCCCGCCACAGAGGATGGCAGAGGATGGGATGCCGAACCCCCTGACGGTGCTCGCGATGGCGCACGAGGAGGCAATGCGGCAGCAGCCGCACGCGCCCACACCTTTATCGCTGCAGCAGCACGAGACCGAACGCGCACCACAGGCAGCCTTCACCCCACCGCCCTCGCCACGCCGCAGCGAGACTGCAGCTGCGGCCCCGCCATCCTCTGCTGCCGTTGCGGCGGCCCTGCTGCCTCTCACCATCTCCGGCACCTACGGTGATGAACAAGTGATGCAGGCGGCGTCGCTGCAGCTGCTTCTGCGCGACGGCATTCCGTGCGAGGCGTGCTGCATGGGCCACTCCGCCCAGCACGTCCTGCAACACTACGTGCTGCCCAGCACCGCTGACGCCCCGCTCGCAGAGGAGGTGGAGGCAGGGGAGAGGACTGGGCCACGGGCCGCCGAGACGGGCGTGTCGTCGTCGTCCGCGCCGTCTGCCGCTGGTGCAGCAGCAGCAGCGGTGCACTACGCCATCCGCACGCCACCGCCGACGCCGCGCGAGGCGGTAGGGCAGGCCGACGCGGCGGCACGGCGGCGGCCCAGCGCGAGTGTGGCGGACACGCCCTTCTCCGGCCGCCCCGGCGCGGCAAGGAGCGCGGCGAGTTGCACGACTCGGCAAGGGCGGCTGCGGCTGGTGCGCATGCCTCGCCGGCCGCACTGCTACGTGCTTGAGTTTGTGTACACCCATCAAGGGCTGCCCATGTCCCCACGACTGCAGGCGGCGCTGGCGGGGAAGCCGGAGGAGGCGCTCTCACCCACGCCGCGGCGGACCAACTTGGAGCAGATGGTGGATGCCCTGCCGTCGGTGCACGGCGTGGCCGGCCGCGGCGGGACGCGGACGCAGAGCGGACCGCTGAAGGAGCATCGCCTCTTCGCCATTCCCCTCTACGAGCCCTCCCTGCACCTCCACCTCCACGTGTTAGAGGAGGGCGTTCCAAACATGACGACCCCTGTCGCTGCTACGTGGGCAACGGAGTCGACCGGGGGCGGACGGAGTGTGAAGGCAGGCGGGGAAGACGACGCAACCGGAGCAGGCGGTGCTGCGGCGGCCTCACCACTCTGTGTGGCGCGGCGGGTAGAGGCGGGATCGCAGCTCGTGCTGGAGGTGCAAGGGGTGCCCTACACCGCGTCGACGCGGCGCGCCGCAACAGCTGCAGGGTCGGCGACAACTGCGAAGTCAAAACCGCTGCCCGGTGTTGGCGCGAGTGTTGGCGGTAGTGGAAGCAGCAGCAGCAGCAGCAAGAAAAAGCAGAAGAGTGTTGCAGGACGGGGCGTTCGAAGGGCCGCCGGATCTGGCGTGCACGGCGATGGAAACAAGGGTTTCGGGCATTCATCGACAGCTAGCAAAGCAGCATCGGCAACGAATGCGGCGGCTGCTGGCGGCGACCACGTGGCCACCCCTGCACCTGGCACATCGGGCTGGAGCGACTTGGTGCTGGCGAAACGGTTGAGCAGCGGAGGTGAGCTGATGCTGCCGTCGTCGTGCATTTTGTCAAACAAAGGTTGCTGCTCGTTGGTGCTGCGTTTTCCTCAGCCTTTCTTTTCGCCGATGACCCGCACCGAGAGCGTGGAGGCGGTGGTGGGGGCGCTGAGTGGCATCCTGCGGCCCGCGCTGACGGTGCCGGAGGTGCGCCTGTCTGCCCGCTCCACCCGATCCCCGTCGAAGCGCAGCGCCACCGGGGCACGCCGCCGTCGCTCCGCCTCCCCAGGCACCGGCGGGGCGGCTGAGCGCAGCGGCAGCGGCAGCGGCGGACTCGCCCACAAGCGGCAGCGCGGCGGCAGCCTCTCACACACCCCACGTCCGGAGGAGGGGGACCGGGCCGCTGAGCTGGATGTGATCACGTACGCCCACGTGCCCTACACCATGTTCGCCACGGCAGAGGCGGCGCCGACGGAGAAGACGAGCACCAGCGCGGAGCGGAGTGCCTCGTCGTCCGCTTACGCGCTGCCGTCACCAGCCGCCGCCGCCGCCGCCGCCGCCTCCGCAACAGCAGCGACATCAACCGCTGGGGCAGCGGGTGGCGGCCGGGTGGTGCGCACGCCGTCGTCGTCGGTGCACTCCGCCTCGATGGCGCGCAGCGACTCGCTGGACGCCTTTGTTGGCTCGCTGAGCGGCGTCCTCGGTCACACGGTGCAGAGCAGCTGCAGTCCTGGCCATCACAGCCGCACCAGAGCCCACGCTGGCGGAGGCGGAGGCGGAGGCGGAGGTGGTGCCGTGGTGCCGCCACTGAGCAGCAACGGGATGCAGTTTGCGGTGCCGCTCTCCACGAGTCCGCTGCGGACGCCGAGCGGCAGCACCGCCACAGCGACGGCCGGCGGGCCCGCCGCAGAGGCGCAGAGCGGCGCCACGCTGCAGGTGCAGTTTCACTGGGTGCCGACGCCGGCTGCGGTGGTGCCGCCACGAGGCCCAGGCGGGCGGCTGAACGCGGCGATGGGAGCGGCCGCGTCGTCCTCAACACATCCGCCGTCGCCGTCGCCGTCAAACACGTTTCATCCTGTGCAGGGCCATAATGGAAACGCGGCGGAGAAGACAGACATGACCCTTCCGTCTACAGCGACGTCCGATGAAGTCCTGCAGCAGCAGATGCGGTCTGCCCTCGCCATCCTGGCCCAGCTCTCGTACATCTACGTGGAGGGGCAAGCAGGAACGTCGGCCATTCCTTCAGCCGCGTCTTCGGTGTCAGAGCTGCACACCCACGTTACTGCTGACACTGCGGCCTCCGTAGGTAGCAGCAGCACACACGGCCAACAAGGTCAGGGTCCGGCGCATCAACTCTCCGTGTCGGGTGAAGGCGGGCACATGGATCGCTACCGCGACGCCGTCTCTGTGGCGGCGCTGATGCGGCAACTTGACACTTACCGCCAGCGCATCCGCCGCCTCTTCCGCCAGCAGCTTTACGATGCGGAGGATGTGGTGGGTGATGAGGCGCAGCTCAGCGGGCCAGACCGCGGTGCGTACATGCGCGACATCCAGAGTGAAGTTCGACAAGCAATTGGACTGCCAGGCGGAAGCGCCACGGCTGCCTCGGCGCACAACTCCCCACCACGGGGGCCCGACGGCAGCAGCAGCACCGGCGGGATGACGACGCACGCACTGCTCTCGTTGAATGGCGGCGACGGTGGGCCCGACACGCAGGTGACGATCGACGAGGCTCGCGAGGCGTGTGCGGCGGTGGTGCCGTGGTCCATCTGGCAGTGGGCCTACCGCTGGTCACAGTTGCGGCGACTGCTGCAGGTGCCGGAGACGCATTTCCCGCGCACGCTGTCTGCTACGGGAACGGCCAGCACCGTCGCCGCGATGACGTCCGCGGACGCTGCAGGTGCGGCGGCGTGGCTGCCCGTCGACTCGCGGCTAGTGTCTGAAGCTTCCGCCGGGGCCACGACGGGTCTGCAGGGTGGCCAGCTCGTGTCCACCCAGACCTCCCTCCCTCTCAACGTGTCCGCCGGCTACGCCTCATCGTCGTCTAGCGCCAGCGAGGGATACGTGATGGAGGGGGACTGGTTGAATGAAGCACGCTACGCGGCGCGCGCGAAGCGGGTGTGGCTGCCAGATGTCCTGTCCACCGCTTTGCCGTCGTATCTGGAAAGCTGTGCTGCTGATTACACTGCGTGAAGCGTGTGTCGAGAAGAGGGAGGAAAAAGTATGGCTTGCGTAGATGCGGTGAAGTAAGGTGGGATTTGTCTCAGAATGGAAAACTTTTTGCCGGGTCTGCATCTGGCTTCTGTCACTCACAGTGTCAGATGTGAGAGCGACGGGTACTGCGACCGGTCGTATTGTGTTTTTGTGCACAACCAAATCAAAGAATGCTTTTCACGAAGCTTCTACGCCCTCCTTTTTTCTTTTTCCGACCGTATAAGAGCTGCTATTCCGTTATTTAACCTCCTTTAAAATGCATTGTTTTCAATAGTATCAAAGGCACTTGAGCAGCGTTGCTGAATGGAGAAGAGGCACTCGGAAATGAACAGCTGCAAAAAATCGCAAAACGCAGAAGGCATTTCTGTGGCTGAAGTGTCCAAATTAACATGTTAGTGGCTTAATTCTAAATAGTGCTGCATCGCTTTTACTTAACTTAATTTAGCAAACACATCTTTAAGGAAAGTGATGGTGAGAAATCAATGGTTTTACTAAAAAAAACGAACAGTAGGGTTTTTTTTTGCTTCGCACATTCTATCTCCCTCTTGACGTAAATACGTTCTGCGAAATAGTGTTTAAAAAAAAAAAGATGCATCTTCTCGATGCAAGTTAAACAAAAAATTTTTTTATCTGGATAAACGATGACTACCGCTAATTGTCATTAATTCTATAAACTCACTCTCTTTATTCTTACTACGTAATATGCTTCGATGGTAATGATATCCTTTTATAATTCTCAATCAACCAATATTCGTTTGTTAAGACGACCTTTCAGCGTTCTCAAAGCACCATTCTTTGATTATATTAACGTCCCTGGACAACTTTCAGAAAACACAAAAAACGTGGTTTTATAGCTCTCACATTTAAACACATCTGCCTCCACTGCACAAACACACACACAAAAAAAAACCTCTTCCACCTTCTCCTTGATTAAAAAAAATTATTTGCTGGTAGACATTCAATTGCACAAGCAACAATGTCCGTTCCACAGACTATCGACGAGTTTGTTGGTATGCAGCTCATCTACACCTACGCTAACGGCTGGGAGTACGAGCTGTACGTGAAGAACAAGGACACCATCGATTACCGCATCTACTCCGGCATGGTCAAGGGCCGCTGGGTGAAGGACCAAAAGGTTTTTCTCGACATGATCTTGCCTGGCGTCTTCAAGCTTTCGTGGTCGGAGCCGACCGGGACGGATGTGAGTCTCTGCTTCATGCTGGCGGAGAAGACGACGCAGGGCACCATTTTCTTCCCTAAATGGGTGCATGAGCATCCGGAGATCACGGTCTGCTTCCAGAATGAGCACATCCCCTTGATGGAGGAGTCTCGTGTGAAGTACGAAATTTATCCTAAATTCGTGGTGTCGGAGTTCTCGAAGATTACGTTTATGAAGAACTGCGGAGCTAATAACGAAAAGGTCATCTCGCAGGCCCCCTATGATGGGATGCCGGACGACATCCGCAGCGGCAAGCTCACCTTTGACTAGAGCCGCCGTTGCTGTTTCTTGTTTTTCCTCCATTGTTAATGGGTGATTTGACTTTACGAAGTGCAGCCGGACGGGCCTGCGTGCCTCACGGACTCAAAAGTTGCATAGGCTCGCTATAAACAGCTGCCCGCGTCTGCGCTGCCATTTTTT